>PVLD010002826.1:20171-156128 GCA_004027595.1 Dinomys branickii
CCTTTCTTTTATAAGTGATTTATTTCTTTTCTCTAGCAGCTTTTAATATTGTATTCTTTTGCTAGATGTCTGAGATCTTCACTATTATATGTCTGAGTATGTTTTTATTTGGGTTATGTCTCGTTGGAGTTCTATATGCCTTGTTTTCCTACACATCAGTATCTTTTACCGTGCTTGGGAAATTTTCTGTTATTATTCCTTCAAATACTCTTTTTATATCTTTTGTGTTGTCTCTTGCTGTTTCATTGACTCCTAATACTCAGACATTATTTCTTTTTGCCTCGTCTTGCAGCTGTTGGATTGATTTTTCCTGGTTCCTTGATGATTTTAAGAGATCCTTCTTTTCACGGTCACTAGCTCCCATGCTGTCTTCAAGATCTGAAATTCTATCTTCAGCTTCATTCAAGTGGTTTTGCAAGCTTTCAGTATAAGTTTTCATTTCCTGGAAATCTCTCTGAGTTTGTTTGATGCATTCTAGTTCATTCCCAAATTGCTCATGTAATGTTTCCATTTTTTGCCTATGTTCTTCTATTCTTTTATCTGTTTCTTCTTTGTATGTGTGGAGCATTTCTTCCATTAATATTTTCACTTCATTTTTTGCCTGAGAGACTATTTCTGCTTTAATCTCTTGTATGACCTGATGGAGTTTTTTCTTTACTTCAGAAGCAATCGTTTCAGAAATTGTAGTTATATGGCCTCCTAGTTCTCCTATGTCATTGTTTCCTGGACATGCTCTGGGTGGCGTTGAGTTCTCTGACTGCATTTTGCTCCTCTGTTTTGTCATTTTGGATGTCAAATGAAAAGTACTGAGCTGCGAACCACCCAGACAGCTCACAAAGGACTCTAGCAACCCCAGTTTACCTGGATATCAAACTTATCCCAAGATGGTAGCAGACAGTGAATCACTGGGCCCAGGAACCCCAGGCAATTGCTGGGGTGCCAGGCTCAGACCCCACCTGTGAGGTTGGGGGAATGTTGTCTTGCCGGGCAGAGCACCAGTGCAGGCTATAACTGGCAAAAGATCTGCTCAAAAGGCTGTTCAAGTGGTGCTGCCTGGCTGGCCTCACTCCCTGCCAGAAAGTCTCACAGGTGCGGTTTCTGTAATGGCGTCCTGAGGCTGGGCTCCTTCCCCCGGAAAGTTTCGCCTGGCAGCTGTGATCATGTATTTCTTGAGGTTAGGGTTATATTTCTCTGTCAAATTTGAAAGATTTCCCAGGCTATATAGGTCTGGGTTAGAAGCTGTTTCTATTTAGAGCTTCAAAGACTTCACTGTAAGTTCTACTGATTTTTACGGTGTTGTGTGATGAGAAATCTACAATAATTCTAAGGGGCTAACCATTATGTGTGACTCGTTGCTTTTCTGTAATACCTTTTAACATTCTGTTCTGTTGATGAAATTCTGGGGTTCTGAGTGTGATGTACTGTGGATAGATTCTATTTGTGAGTTTTGAGGGCTCTAGATCCCTCACTTACTTGTATATTTATTTTCTCAATTTTGAAATTTTCTAGTATTAATTTTTAAAACTGGGCTTTTTATGCTAATTGTACTGTCTTCTGATATTCTATTAATTCCCATGAATCTTAATCAGTGTTTTTGCATCATCTAGTAGCTGTTGAATCCATTTTTCATGTCCTCTGATTGTTTTTAAGGTATCTCCCATGAATGGTCAGTGATACATAACTTGTCTTCTAGTTCTGATCCTCTGTTCTCACACTGGTCGTGTTTGGTGCCCATACTTTCAGTAAAATTTTTAATACCCTTAAATTTCTGTTTGGTATCTTTTTATGGGCCCTGATTCTTTTCTATGTTGAGCATTGATGATCTGTATTATTTTGTTTAGCTCAGCCATCATTTTGTTAGTGTCTTTCCTAGACTCACTGATTAGTTTATTAGGTCCATTATCTGTTTAGTTATATCTTCTTTACACATGTACAGTATCTTATTAATTTTTCTTTTCAATCTCTTCTCTTATCCTTTCAAGTAATTTGATTGTGTGGCTTCTGACTTCCTCCTTCTTCATATCCCATTGATCACTTTGGGAGGAGCTAGAAATTTTTATATGCATTTTATTGCCTTGTCTTCTCATTTTTGTGTTGTTTTGCTTTGGGTTTTTTGCTTGAATGTTTGCCTGTTTTGGTTTTCATTTTTTGAAACAGCATGTCACTATGTATTTCAATCTAGCATAGAATTCACTATGTAGAACAGGCTGACCTTGAACTCATTGCAGTCCTCCTTCCTAGCCTCCTGAGTACTGGGATTAAAGGAATGTGTCATCATCCCCTTTGTTTTTAGTTTTTCTGATGGAATTGTTGGGTTGACAGTAGTGGAAGGCCTTGTTGTTAGTATGCAGACCTCTTTAGTTAATGTCTGCTTTTCAGTGATGTCTTCTAGATCTGGGTAACTATAGGACTTTGCCTCTGTCCCTGGATCTAGCTACCTCTGTTTATTTGGGTGGGGAGGTTGCAGTGTATTTAGCCCAATACCAAGTTCTTCAAGAATGGGCCATGGTATTGTTAAAGACCCAAAGGCAGTCCAGATATTGGTGTACAGAGAAAGCCAATTAGTTGTCACAATTATATACCTTGGCTATTGTAATAAAATTATCAATAATAATAGGATTAAAGCAAAAGTGGAAATTGACATACCCTAAAAACCAGTAATTATCATACTTAACCACAGAAAAGAGATCTATAATCCTAGTATACACACTAAGGAAAACCAAATGTTGACCTACAGTTAATATCTACTAAATGGAACAACTTTAACTGCTCTCAAAATAGAACAGTATGAAACATTAATAGCAGCGTTTTACCTATCTAAAGGTTCATAAAGATGTTTTCAGTAGGAAAGGTAGAGGAAGTGGAAAACAAGAGAATGAGAAAAGTAAAATTTGAAATGTTAACCAATGGAAGACGAGAAGAAAAAATAGTGATATGTTTGAGTCTATTGAGAAATAAAAAGAAATTAATAGTGTTAAATAAAAATCATATAAAAGATGAACAACAGAAAGCAAAGTAAAGAAGAAACATGAAAGATAGAATGAAATGAGGGAGAGAAGGAAAAGTAAGTGAAAAATATTAAAAGGAGTAAAAAGAAAACAAAAAAGAAGCAGAAAAAAATAAAACATAAAAGAAAAATAGGGAAACTAAGTTAAAGGGAGAAAAAAGAGACTACATCCCAAGTCCCCAAAAACCATCAAAGGAAAAGACCAGAGAAAAAAGAAAAGAAAAACAATGAGTCACTTAAAAAACATTCCTCTGTGTTTTTAATGAGTATTTTCTTACTAGGATCTGTAGTCTTGGAATCCAGCAAACCACAGTTTTCTCCAATGTCTTTTCATGGGACTAGAGGTGCAGAACAGGTGTGTTTTCTCCCTGGAGCTGTGGACTGTCCCAAGCTCACCTTCTTTCCCAGGATGGTGGCCTCGTCCAGGATCAAGTTGGTCAGCCGGGTAATGCCTCTGCTGCCCAGTGTCAGGGGAAATAAAACATACAATGAGCTTGGCGTTCATGGGTGACTCTGCTGAGGGGGCAGAATCCACAGGTGTGGTTGCCCAGCACGAGTACCATGTGAGTGGTTGGTTCTGGCCCCATCCACATACGTTTGGGGGAGCAGGCTTGTCCTCCCCACATATAATTTTCATTTTCATTTCCCTAATTACTAGTGATGATGGACTGGTATGCTTTCACCAACTTACTGGCTTAGCTGTATTTGGAGAAAATTCTATTCAAGACATTTGCCCACTTTTGAGGGCATTTTGTTATTTTGCTACTCAGTTTTTAAAATTCTTTCTATATTCTTGATATTAATCCCTTATCAGATAAAAGATTTCTAAACATTTTTCCCATTTGTAGGCTACATTTTTATTCTTTTGTTACTGTCTTTTGGTGTAAAAATTTTTACATTTTTCATGAAGTCAAGCTTACCCATTTTTCATTTTGTTGCCTATATCCTTGGTTTCTTATATAAGAGATTATTCTCAAAGTCAACTATGTGGAAATTTCAGCTGATAATTTCTTCTAACAATGTTAGACTTTCAGTTTTATATTAATGATTGACTTGCAATTAACTTTTGCCTCTGGTGTAAAGACTGAACTTCATTCTTTTGCATGTTGGATGTCCAGATTTTTCAGCACCTTTTGTAGAAAAAGCTATCCTTTTCAAATTGAGTAGATAGGAAGTATTTTCCTCAACTATTAGAAACATTTGAGAAGGAATGGTACTAGTTTTACTTTCTTGTTTAGTACAACTCACTAGAAAATCTATAAAGTTTAAGACTTTTTATTTGGGAAAAATTTTTCCTTGCTAATTTAATCTCTTATTAGTGATAGGTCAGATTTCTTATTTCTTCATTAGTCTTGATATGTTTTGTACTTCATGGAATTTGTCCATTTCATCTAATTAGCTTATCTAATTTTTTTGGTGAGCACTGTTTAAAGAAATTTATCCTGTGTGTTTCTACAGTATTTGAGTCATGCTCTCAATGTGTTTTCTAACATTAGTAATGTGCTTCATCTCTTTTTTCTTTATTTTGCTAGAGGTTTGTAAGTTTTCTTGATTCTGTAAAATAATCAATTTTTGCTTCACTGATTTTTCTATTAGTTTTCTACTCTACATTCATTGATCTCTGTTCTAATCTTTATTTTTTTCCTTCCGCTAACTTTGGATTTATGTTACCCTCTCTAATTCCATTAATTGTAAATTTAGGATGTTAATTTAAAATCTTTCTTGTCTTTTAATGCAAACATTTTAGAAAAATATTTCCAACCTGTTTTGTTGTGTTTTATAAATTTTGGTACATTTTATTTGCATTTTTATGTATCTGTAAATATTTTTATAATTTTGTTGATCTTGGTCTTTGATCCACTCATAGTTTAACTTTCACAATTTTGTATTTTCTTCCATTCTCTTTGTTACTGATTATAACTTCAGGTTATTGTGCTTGCAAAACATACTTCATACAATATACGTGTCTTGATTATTTTTCTCTCGTTGCTGAGACAAAATACCTGACACCCAGGATTAAGAAAGGAAAGGTTTATTTAGCTCACAGTTTGTGGAGGTTTCGGTCCATATTCAGCTGGCTCCAAAGCAGGGTGGCGCATGGCACAGGGCAATAGTTCATGGTGGCAGAAGACAGAAAAAGCTGCAAGAGCAAAAGGGAGGGAGGTGGCAAGTAGCCTCCTTCTCTCCCTTACATATTCAAACTGTTTGCCCCAGGGCAGGTGTAGCACTCACACAATCCCAGCGCTGGACTATGTATCAGTCAAATATCTAGAGGCCTGCCCCATGACCATATGAGGATTTGGGAGGACATGCAGACATAGATCATAGCAATATGCCTTTTAAAGTATATTAAGACTTAACTTGTGTCCTATAATAGGATCTATCTGCGAAAATATCTTATATGCACTTAACAAGAATGTGGATGCCATTGTTAGGCAGGGCATCCTGTGAGGTCTAGTTTGTTGATTGTGTTGTTAAGCCTTCTATTTCCTTGTTTATCTTCTGTCTTATTACTCTATCCATTAACAGACAACAAACTATTGAAAGCAAACTATTGAAGTTTACAATGCTTACTATAGAGTTATCTACTTTTACCTTCAATTTTGACAGTTTTTACTTTACGTATTTTGACAGTCTGCTATTAAATATGAGAATGTATAATTATATCTTTTTGTTCCTTGAATTACTGATCTATATAAAATGGCTTTGTCTCTTGTAATCTTTTAGAGTCTACTTTGCTTGCTATTCATATAACTACCTCTGTTCTCTTTTAGTTATCACAAAAACGACTTTTATACTTTCTTCCTTTTAGTCTAAATGTGCTTTTAGATTGAAAGGACTCTATAGTGAACAGCATATGATTCTCTTTTAAAATTCATTCTGCCTATCTTACTTTTGGAGGGCTTAGTCTTTAAAGTAGTTACTGATAAGACAATACTGTCATTAAATTATTTGTTTTTTACGTGCATGATAGCTTTTGTACTCCTCATTCCTCCATTACAAGACTCATTTTTGTCTAGTTGGATTTTGTTGGGGATTTTTTGTAGTAAGATAAGTATATTCTTCTTTCATTGCCTTCTGGGTATATTGTATTCCTACGTGCTTTGTAGTTGTAATGGAAATTTCACTTCACAGCCTAATACTACAACATTCTAATCTGACTTTATACCAGTTTAACTTCAACAACATTAAAAACCTCTACCTCTGCAACAATTACATCTTGATATTTTTTGTTGTTGATTTCACTTTGTACCCAAAAATATAAATGAGTAATTGTTTTAAATCTAATAGTCTCTTAAATTATGTCAAAAACAAAATGAGCTACACAGCTTTTGTAATTATGAGAGAATTGCCTGTCATTGAGATTTTTATTCCCGTTAGCTTTGACTTAGTGTTCTGTGATCTCTTATTATACTCTAGGAGACCCTCTTCAGAATTTCTTCCAGGAAATGTTTAGCGAAGGAAAACTCCTTCAGCTTACATGTGTATGTATGTCTGAGAACATCTGAATTTCTCCTAACTTTAGAAAAAGGAGAGTTTCACCACATACAAGATTATGTGCATCTGTGTGTTCCTGTAGCACTTTAAATATACTAACCGAGTACATTAGCCATGTCCAAAAGATATCTGCAGAAATTAAGTGGAGGTACAATGCTACCTTGAAAATAATATTAGCAGTCAACTTGTGAATGTGATTCCTTTTAATACTCGTATACAGCAGTCTATAACAGCTGTTTCTTTGTCACAGATGCACTGCTTTTATAAATCAGTTTCAAAATAATACACAGATGGCCTTTGTTCCATAAAATCTCTGGTTTCTTTCTCCTTCACTGATCACATAGTCAATATGGATGATTCACAGAACTGAAACTTAACGTTTTCTCCAATTAGTCTGTGGCAATTATAAATCAAAGATTCATTTCTGGAAATGACAATCTTCACAGATAGAGTGCTGTGGAGAGCAGACAGACATCTGTTTTATGGAAGAAAGAAGCTAATGATCATCAGTTACACATTAATGCACAATTTTCATGGGTCAAAACCTTATTAGATTACTTCTTATTCTTTGTTTCTGAAATAGGAACAGTTTTACTGAGATAGATACACAACACTAAGAACTTTTCAAGTCAGCTATAAGCATGAAATAACCATTTTTACCTGTGCACCCTGATACATCTCAAACAGTGGGCAGTAGATGAGCTCCAACCTTCCAACATACCATAAACATAATATAAACATTTTTTTCTTTTCATTAGCTAACATAAATATATATTTTGACTCAACATTGGTTTTTAAAAATATGTTTCAATAGGAATTCTGAGAAACAAACTATGTCAGAGTTGAAAAATCTAGAGGAGGCCATCACTGAGATTTCTGTGGAAGAAATTCAAGGCAAAGAGAACTTGTAGGTATGACTTTTGATGGAAAAAAAATATGAACATAAAGAGCCTATTGAGAGAGAAGGCCTGGATTAATTGGAAAAAAATACATATTTGATTTTTTCTGTTAACTGTTGTGGTGTATAATCGTTGATTCTTCATGGTTACTCCATATAATAATCAATAAAATTTCCCTCAAAATATTCTTTTATAAACATGCCCTGAATTCTTTGTAGAAATGAATGTATAAACCTAAATCACACAGCAAGAGAAGTGAAGAATCTAAACAGCAGCCAAAGAGGCAACAGAAGCAGAAACTAGTACCTTAGGGATTATGGCAATGAATATGGATCAGGTTCCAAATCCACATGGGATCTACCATAGCTTCTACTTGACACTCCAGTCAGATTCAGAGCATGCATGTTTAGCATTTGTTTAAATAAAACAGTAAGGGAATGATCCTTGGGATTCACCAATCTATGGTCCACAGTAGCATAGAGTCTATCATGGATAAGCAGAAGAAAATTCTCTTTTAATAAGTTTCATCTAGTTGAGACCTTTCATATGAAAAAGAAATGTCCAACAAATGGACAGTTGTTTGTGGCTTATGACCATGCCTCTCTTTGTAAGGCAAGGAGTGTAGGTGGCTGAAGACTGTATCCCATTTGGTACTCACGTGCACTGTCTAGGGCATGCTTTGTGTGTACAGTTATCCAGAACTCTATGGCCAGAGAATCACATGCTGTTTCCATGGCCTGTGTTGCCTCTTCTCTCAGTTAATCTCATTAAGGGAAAATGTGACCTGTGGGCTCACTTTTAGGCTTAGATAAAGGGCCCTGAACTGTTTGGGAAAGGTTGTCTGCACACAATGATGAGATATTCAGGTTAGAGGATCTATATGTATGAACTTCAAGTCCATGGAAAAAATGGACGGAGCATGAAGTAGGAAGGCATGCCCTTTCGTTACACTTCTGTCTCAGCATCACATGTTTTAGAACTGGCCCTGATGTTACACACGTGCTTTAGAAATATTGCCCTGCCTGTGCTGCTCAGAATGAAATGGACTCAGAAAGGAAGCATATAAGCATAATATTTTGATTATCAAGGAAAGACCTGATACGGCCTAATCCAGGGTTGTCAGAGCAAGATTGTGAATAATCTGACGAACTAGCGGTTGATTAACGTAAGAGCTAAGATAGATACATTGAAGATGAAAGCCAGACTCACAACTGGGTTGGTGAAAGCAGGTCAGAGAGAAGTCATTCTGACTGCAGTCTGGTGCACAATGCGTAAGGTTCCTGTGGGAATCAAAGCAGAGAGTACCAACAGAGCACTGAATTTGGTGACATAAAATCTATGTGCTGGAGAATAAGGCGATGACAGTGGAAACTGTGAATAGACGCTGCTTTTGAGTAAATGAGATTACCTGAAGAGTGGTAGGTAGGAAAGCAAGGGAGCTAACAGCTGGTGATATAGCTCAGGGGCACAGAGCCGGCCTAACAAGTGCAAGGTCCTGAGTTTGATTCCCAGTACACACACACACACACACACACACACACACACACGTACACACACACAGGATAAACAAGGGAGTCAAGTCAACATTTAAGGATTAAGAATTTGCAGAAAAGTTTGCAATTAAGTGTGTTTTCCAGGAAGTCAATGAAATAGCTGAATAAAATGAGTCAATAGTTAAATACACCTTGTACTTACTCAATAGCAACTACTAATCCTGGAGATTTAGAAATATTTGAAATACATTTAATTAAATATAATATATGAGCAACTTTAAGTAAATTACTTCAAATAAATGATGCGCTGGAAGCAGCAGGTTTAGTGTTCATAAAAATGTGCTTTATTTAATATCTATAATTAAAATGAAAGTAACTTACTGTTATACACTGTTTATACTTTGTTGCACTAAAATACTTTAATTTACTTAATGTTTATCGAGTATTATATGTCAGGTAAGATTTTAACAACATTATTCTAATCCCATTTAGTCCTCAAGAAAAACTTAGAAAAGAAGTGCCACTATCCACCTTTTACAAGTGAACAAACTGCAATTTAGAGAAATGAACTAACTTGGCCTTAATCATGAAGCTCAGAAGAACGAAGTGGGTTCTAAATGTAAACCAATTATACATTTAAAAATGTATATTATAAATGTATTTTGGCATCAGGAAATAAAATAGATATAAAGATCCTTTTCTCAGCTTTAAGTGTGAGGCAGCTTTCTTCATCACCATCATTTATATAATTAATGGAAGACATCTACATATTGACTTTCTAATCATGGATTCACTACTGAAAAACACTGGAATCAGCTTGGAATCAGCTATTCCTTCCTCCTATGTGATAACTAGCTCAGATGGAATCAGTTTGAATTGAAGCATTTAAGTATTAATTTACGTTAACATAATGCCCAAAAGCCTCGATACCTGTACTTATGCAAATTAAGTAGAAAAAACATTAATAACTCAAAAGAATTATGAGAACACCACAATTTCAATAAATGAATAATCCTAAAGAATATTTAAATTTCAGATTATTGAGTAATCATATACCACACTAAGTCATGATTAATTTTAAACAAATGCATATATAATTTAACATAAAGTTAACATAATAAAAAATGAAAAAGCTTTAACTGACCTAATTGATTACTATCATAGGAAGTAATGCTGGTAAGGACTTGAAACACATTTTCCCAATGAATCCTCACAAAATCATATATATAAATAATTATATATATATATATATAATATATAATACAATTTAACAGGATATTTTTCTTTAAACATAAAAATAAAATTTTGATTTGCTCCTATTCAAATCATCATAAATTCTTAATTAGTGAGACATGAATAATGAGATATGACATTATTTTTAATTGCTATAATAACCTCCATATGCTATGTGAAATAGGAAGATGAAATATTCAAATGGGGGTTAGCCATTCGATGAGATGGGCTTGTCATAAAAATGGGTGATGACACTGAGCGATGTAATGTGGATGTACAATATCAATCAACACAATCTTTCCAGGAGTCCACAAATGGGAAATTAGACAAGAAATAAAATATATATTGAAATGAAAGAAGTATTTAATTTCAGAAGATTAATTCAACAGAGCTGTTCTGTATACTTATAAATATACATAAAACATTCATTATTCCTTTTCAGGTTGATGACTATGCACATATGTTAGAGGCAGCAGAGGAGACAGAAAAGAAGTGCGAGACATTCTAGAGAGGCAGACAGATAAGTCTATCAATTCCAAGTACTAATTTCAATAATAACCATTTTAAACTTTCTCCGACTATTATGTATTTTTCTATAATCATTATCATTAATAATGAAATTTTATGCAGAATCTCTCCTCTCAAAGCATAAATACTCTCAAGTACCTTAGATCACCCTGGAAGTTTACTAATTTTTCACACTGTTTCTAATATATCAACTACTCTTTTAACATACTGAGATTATTTCTATACTTTCTTATTTGCTTTATTTCTGCCTTAATTTTTATATAATCTAAGGTTCACTAAGCTGCAATATAAAAGATAAAGAAGTAGTAGACTTCGTATCGCCAGGTTGTTGACACAGCATGCTTATTTATGGTAAAGGTGCATACTTCCCCTACCTGCAATATTATGACATTATCATCACACTTACCCATGCATTTAGCTTTTAATAGGGTAATCTAACCTATGAGCTAACTAACCTATACCTCAAAACTTTTCTTTCAATACTTGAGATGAGCCCAAACTCCATAGAGAAATGTCTTAAGCAGAAAAGAGGACTAAGTGTGTTATGCAGAAAGAATTGAAGAAAAAACACTGCTTAGCATCAGGTGTCCGAACACTAGAAATTAATTAGAATGAATTAAAGAGAGATTATATATGGAACAATAGGAGAAGACCATGCTAGAAAAGGATGTGACAGCCTTGTTCTGTAAAGATGCTTGAAAATCACTCTCAAAGCTCAAAACAACAGTAGAATTTTAGAGAAATTTATATATACATCTAAATAGAATCTTATGATGATTTATTGGATCCATGTATCTTGACAGGAGATTCAGGTATCAAGAAACAAAACTGCAGCCAGGGTAAGGTGGTGTAGTGGTGAGGGATTAAGAATGAACCTGGAGTGAGAGGTCACCTTTGGAAGAGGGACTGAGAGGCCTCTGACAGAACCTACTAGTGACAAAGCTGTAGGTGTTAAATCAAGGTGAAAATTGTGTTTGCCGTCGAAACTGATTATGAACTATGCCTCTGGAATATGAAGGTGTCAGTGATTCAGTAGCAGCAATAGGGTGCACAGATGTGGATCTCAAGAGAAAGGTCGAGGCAAACGTTAGAAAGCAATATTATTTAGGAAGTTCAGTTTTGTTGAAGTCACCCAGGGGAGTGGGAAGAGCAAGAACAGATGCAAGGCTAATCTCCTACTATTTCACGCAGAGAGAAAAAAATTAATCTACTAAAACTGAGTTTTAGATTTTTCCCCTCATAAAAAGTCATTTCGCTTAAAACATAAATAACTTCAAACCTGTATATTAAGGTGTCTTTAAGACAATTATAAAATCCCTTACAATGATTTCCACCTGACTGTAACATGTTTAGAGGTAGATCCATCTTAAAATTAGGATATTAAATTAGATATCAAGGTCTGTCTCACACACAGGCTGCAGCTTCCAAGGTTCAGGAAAGGATCCACCAATATGTTCGTGTGCCTTTTTTTAATTTTCAGAAAAAAAGGTATTTTAACCAGAGCTCCTTAAGAATACTGCCTTTAGAAAAAGACTACTGACTTTTTCTATTTTAGCTGCTCCTCTTAGTTGGTAGCATGTGATGCCTTTCAGCATTTGGGGATGTAACGAATTAAAGCTGAGGTTGGAGATACATTTATACATTTGTATAAGTCAATCACTTCTGTTTAAAAGTAGGTAATCATTACCTGGCTCAGTATCAGATGAGTTTTACAAACACTCTACTTACTGATCTGAATTACTACAGGACTGAAATCACACCACACAATGGTCAGGCCTTCAGGCACAACAGACCATGAGGTGAGGGAAGGGACTGTAGTTATCAAATTCTTCTAAATCTTACTGACAAAGATTTTGTAAAGGCTTTTGCAGTTTGGGAAAACAATTCTAGAAGCTGAATAATAGTTTGAATCATGAGTTACAAGGTTAAAAGGAACTCACTCATGAGCTATCAAAAATAAACTTTAATAAAATATGGCAGAAAAGTGGGGTTTTTTCATTATGGAGAAATTGTATAACAGAAGTTTTGCAATAGAGGGAGTTGTTCGGGAGATGCCACCAAATACAGAGACTGAAACTACTACAGACAGTATCCTCTATTACCTGAGTAAATGCCATACTAATTTTCTGGCTTTTTGTGATATGAGTGGTTTGGGGAGTTTTTAAGTGCAACATTTATTTTTATTTCTCTTTTCATTCTAAATAGAAACTCATTTTTTTACTTAATATACTACATAATTATAAATAAGGCATTTATAATTTTACACAACTTTATTGTAAAGAACCGCTCAAGTAGCATAAAATACAGTTTCCAAACAAGTGAGTAATTACCACATAATGTCTTTATCACTGTTATGAGAAAAAGAAAAGAGTACGCTGCTCAAAAGGAAAGAACTGGGCTGAGGATTTACTTAGTGTTACAGCGCCTGCCTGGCAAACATGAAGTCCTGAGTTCTATTCCCAGTACCCCCTCAAACAAAAGGAAAAAGCAACTGTGATGGGAAAGAAGAAAAGAAGGGGGAAAAATATGCACTATATACAAGATAGCTAAGATAATTGCATTGCTAATTTCTATTAGTTCATTGAAAGGAACAGTTAGTGCTTATATTGCTTAATCAATTTTCCATGCCTGTATCTTATAATCTGAGCAACTACCTTGACTATAACAATATACAATATAATAATCATTGTTAATTTCCTATCATCTTGTTTTGAAATTCTGTATGGTTTTTATTGATTTCTTTCTTTCAGATGAAACAGGGAAGCAGGGAAGTGCAGCCTTAGCGGCTTGTCTCTGGGGAACTGTTTCTTGGTGGGTGAGGCCTGTGCATGCACTCTGCCCTGAACATTTGGGACAGAGAAGGAGCTTGGTCCAGGGAAATAGCACTTCCATCTTGGAATAAGTTTGATATTCGGGTAAACTAAGGTCCCTAGAGTCCTTCATTGAGCTTCTTGGTTAGCTTGTAGCTCAGCACTTTTCATCTGACATCCAAAATGACAAGACATAGGAGCAAAATGTAGTCTCAGAACTCAACTACACTCAGAACAAGCCAAGGACACAATGACATAGGAAAACTTGGAAAAAACATACCTGAAATCTCTGAAAAGATCACATCTGAAGTAAAGAAAGAACTCCATCAGGCCATAGAAGAGATCAGATCAGAAATAATCTCTCAGGAAAAAAATGAAATGACCATAATAATAATAAAATGCTCTGCACATCTAGAGAAGAAACACATAAAAAAGATGAACATAGGCAACAGATGGAAACTTTAAGTGAGCAATTTAGGAATGAATTAGAATGCATGACACAGATATAAAGAGATTTCTGGGAAATAAAACTACCATTGAAAACTTGCAAAAATGCTTGAATGAAGCAGAAGATAGAATTTCAGATCTTGAAGACAGCATGGCAGCTAGTGATATTGAAAGGAAACATCTCTTAAAATCATTAAGTACCCAGGAAAAACAAATCCAAAAACTGCAAGATGAGGCAAAAAGAAATAATATCTGAGTAACAGGAGTCAATGAAACATCAGGAGGCAAGACAAATAACATAAAAAGAATATTTGCAGAAATAATAGCAGAAAATTTCCCAAGAATAGAAAAAGATACTGATGTGCAGTAAATGAGGCATATGGAACTCCAACTAGCCATAACCAAAATAAAACCACACCCAGACATATAATAACCAAGATCTCAGATATCCAGCAAAAGTACAGAACATTAAAAGCTGTTAGAGAAAAGAAATAGATCACACATAAAAGAATGCTTATCAGAATCACAGCCATCTTTTCAACACAAACCATGCAATTGAGAAGAGCTGGAGCAAGGTATTACACATTCTGAGATAAAACAACTTCCAACACAGACTGATGTATCCCTCAAACCTATCCTTCAAATTCAGTGGAGAAGTAAAATATTTCCATGACAAAGAACAACTGAAAAACTTCATGAGTGCCGAACCAACCTCACAAAAAGTACTAAAGGATATTCTAAACACAGAAAAGAGACCACTATCTCAAGAACAACAATGCAAAGGAACCCTCAAGCAGTGCAAGCAATTAAACAGATGGTAAAAGTTGGAAACCAACAGCAAGAAAATAGCATGACAAGGATAAGTCAACATATATCAGTTATAATCATTAATGTAAATGGTTTCAATTCAGCAGTCAAAAGAAACAGACTGGCAGAGTGGATTAAGAAACAAAACCCCACAATATGCTGTACACAGGAAACATACTTTACTCAAAAGGAAATCCATAGACTGAATCTCAAAGGATGGAAAATAATTCTCCATGCAACAGGTTCCCAGATAAAAGCAGGGGTAGCTATTATGTTTGCAGACAATGTAAACTTCAAACTGAAAACAATCAAAGAGATAAAGAAGGTCACTACATACTAGTTAGGGGAAAACTGCAACAGGATGACATAACAATCCTAAACAAGTATGCACCAAATATTGAAGCACCAAACTATATAATTCAAATCTTAACAGACATGAAAAAACAAATAATGAATAACACTATTGTAATAGGGCTTTAATGCCCCTTTGATGCAAAGACACAGGTCAACTGGACAGAAACTCAGCAAAGATATAACAGACCTGAACCAAATCTGAGAACAAATGGACTTTGCAGATGCATACTGAGCGTTCCATCCTGAAACATCAGAATACACATTTTTCTCAGCTGCACATGGGACTTTCTCTAAAATAGACCATATTCTAGGCAGTAAAGCATACTTACCTAAATGCAAAAGAACTGAAATTATCCCATGCATATTATCTGACCACAGTGCAATGAAATTGGAAATTAATGACAAAAAGAACTCCAAAAACTCTATAAACACTTGGAAATTAGACCCCCCCCAAAAAAAATGCTGCACAACCAATGGGTCACAGAAGAAATTAAAGAAGAAATGAAAACTACCTACAAACAAATGAAAATGCAAATATAACTTACTGGAATCTGTGGGATACAATGAAAGCAGTTCTCAGAGGGAAATTTGTAGTGGTGAACTCACATATAAGGAAAACAGAGAGAGAACAAATAAGTAACCTAATGACGCACCTCAAACTTTCAGAAAAAAAAAGAACAAGTCTAGCCCAAAGCCAAAACAAAGGAGGCAAGCATAAAGATCAGTGCAAAAATGAATGAAATTCATATGAAGAAAACACTACAAAAAATAAATGGATCAAAGAATTGGGTTCTCTGAAAGAATAAATAAAATTGATAAAGCCCTAGCCAACCTTATCAAAAGAGAAAGGAAAATACTCAAATTCGTGCAATAAGGAATGAAAAGGATGAAATCACTACAGATCCCACAGAAATTCAAAGGATCATTAATACTTACTTTGAAAATCTCTACTTCCATAGGAAAGAAAACTCAGAAGAAATGGACAGATTCCTAGATATGTATCAACGACCAAAGTTGAATCAGGAAGATATAAAAATCCTGAACAACCCAGTATCAATTTATGAGATTGAAAATGTGATTAAAAGCTTACTGACAAAGAAAAGCCCAGGTCCGGATGGATTCACAGCAGAATTCTATAAAATACTCAGAGAAGATTTAATGCCAACACTCCTCAAACTCTTCAATGAAATTGAAAAGAAGTTCTCTCTAACTCATTTCAGGAGGCAAATGTTATACTGATACCAAAACCTGAGAAAGACCTAACCAAGAAAGAGAGCTAAAGGCTAATCTCCCTAATGAACATAGATGTGAAGATACTCAGCAAAATACTAGCAAATAGAATGCAGTGAATCATAAGGAAAATTATACACCATGACAAGTTTGGATTCATTCCAGGAATACAGGGATAATTCGCAAATACAAGGATAATTCAATATTCACAAATCAATTAATGTAATGCAGCATATCAATAGAGCCAAGGACAAAAACCACATGATCATCTCAATAGATGCAGAAAAAGCTTTTTACAAACTCCAACATGCATTCATGTTAAAAATCCTAGAGAAAATAGGGCTAGATGGCCTTTATCTCAATCTGCTCAAAGCCATCTATGACAACTGTCTTACTTACTTTTTTCTCATTGCTGAGACAAAATACCCAACACCCTAAATGAAGGAAGGAAAGGTTTATTTAGCTTGCAGTTTGTGGAGGTTTCAGTCCATACTTGGCTGGTTCAGAGGCAGAGTGGCACATGGCAGAGGGCAAATGTTCATGGCAGCAGAACACAGCAAAAACAACCAGCAAAAAGGGAGGAATAACTGCAAGCAGCCTTTTTTCTTCCCTTACATTGTAAACAGGCTACCTCCACCCAAGGGGCGTGTAGTTCTCATACAATCTCCATGCCCTCCTCTTCCACAGGCTCAGGATGTATCCAAAGCAAGCACCCTAGCTTCCTGCTGAGTCACTCAGCCAAACCTCTGGACTCCCCAAACTGACACAATGTATCAACCATAACAATCCACCTCTTATCAACTTGGCAACCAGGCACATTTTTTTAAACCTGTTTCCAGATACAAAGACATTATGTTACATTAGAACCATGACATCTTGCCCCCTAAAGGCTCATGCCTTTACGCAAAAGGCATTTAGTACATCTGCAGGAGTTACCAAAGTCCTAACAGAAAAGTCTGAGTCCCAAGTGTCCTCCAAGATGTAAGGGAAACTCTTTAGTTATAAGCCCCCGTACAAATGAAAATTAAACACTTCCAACATTTAAAGGCACAAAATAAACATCACCATTCCAAAAGGCACCAACAGGGGAATATAGAGCATTGGGACCAAAGCAAGTCCAAAATCCAGCAGGGCTAACATTCTGTCCTGTAATTCCACATCCAGCATCTGAAGCAACATGTTGTACATTGTGAGCTCCAAAAGGCTTGCATGAGTCTATCCCTATGGCACTTCTGGTGGTTACAGCCTCCATGGCTTCTCTCTTAGGTCTGCTTTGCTCCCTCTTTGCACCTTTCCTCAGATGATCCACGGTCCTGTCTTTTCTAAATTTCTGAGGTCTTCAGGGCACCTTCTGCTTCACACACACAGCCTCACATAATGTCCTCTCAGAGGCACACTGCATGGCCTCGCAGGCCTTCTGAAATCGGGGTGGAAGTCTCTTTAACCTCAGAACTCTTGCATTCTCCATGCACCTAAGGCCAGGGCCATGTGAATGATGCCAAGATCTGCTGCCACCTGGAGCAGTAGCCAAACTTCCCTCTCTCTTGGCCATAGGGGTCGAGTGCCTGGATCACTGGGCACTCTGAATCCAAAAAGGGAGGAATGGCTGCAAGCAGCCTTTTTTCTTCCCTTACATTGTAAACAGGCTACCCCCACCCAGGGGGCATGTGGCTCTCACACAATCTCCATGCCCTCCCCTTCCACATGCTCAAGATGTATACAAAGCAAGCACTCTAATTTCCTGTTGAATCACTCAGCCAAACCTGTGGACTCCCCAAGTTGACACAATGTATCAACCATAACAACCACCCAACAGCCACCATCATACTAAATGGACAAAAACTAAAAGCTTTCACTTTAAACTCAGGAACAAGACAAGGATGTCCACTGTCACCACTCCTATTCAACATAGTTCTGGAAGCATTAGTCAGAGCAATAAGACAAGAGAGAAATTAAGGGAATAAGGATAGGAAAAGGAGAAGTAAAACTATCACTATTTGCAGATGACATGATACTTTATATGGAAGACCCCAAAAATTCCACAAGAAAACTCCTTTAATTAATTGCCATATTCAGCAGTGTAGCTGGATACAAAGTCAACACTCAAAAATCAATAGCATTCCTATACACAAACAACAGACTGAGAGAGAAATTAAGGAAGCCATACCTTCACAATACCATCCAATAAATGCAAATACTTTAGAATGAATCTAACAAAAGAAGTAAAAGATTTATTCAATCAAAACTATAGTACTCTGATAAAAGAGATCGAAGAGGATTTCAATAAATGGAAAAATATTCCCTGCTCATGGATAGGAAGAACAAACATTATTAAAATGATCATACTACCAAAATTACTATACAGAATCAATGCAATTCCCATTAAACTACCATCAGCATACCTCACGGATTTAGAGAAAACTATCTTTAAATTCATCTGGAACCAGAAGTGACCCAAAATAGCAAAAGCAATCCTGAGCAACAAGGACAAGTCAGGTGGAATCACAATCCCTGACCTGAAAGTACACTACAAAGCTACTGTAATAAAATCAACATGGTACTGACTAAAAAAGCAGACTTGACAATCAATGGAACAGACTGGAAAATGCAGCCACATCCACAAACACACTCAGCCACCTAATATTGACAAAGAGGCCAAGCAAGCTCACTGGAAGAAAGACAGCCTCTTTTATAAATGGTGCTGGATAAATTGGCTTGCCACCTGCCAAAGACTAAAAATAGACCCAAGTCTATCACCATGCACCAAACTCATGTCAAAATGGATCACAGATTTCAATATTAAAACAGAAGTACTAAATCTATTGGAAGAGAAAGGTAAAAATCTTGAAGACAGAGAGTTCATGGACAAAAATCAAACCTCAAGGGAAACACTTCAAAGAATCAACAACTGGGACCTCATCTTACAGAAAAGTTTTTGTACATCTGAATACATCACCAGCAGATTGAAACAAAAATCCACAAATTGGGGAAATGTCCTAGCTGGCTGTCCCTTGGACAAAGGTTTTCTAGGGCATCTGAGATAAATGCACACTTCTCAGATAAAGAAATACAAAAGGAAAATAAGTACATGAGAAAATGTTGAACATCATTAGTCATTTGTGAAGCGCAAATTAAAACAACACTGAGATTTCATCTCACCCCAGTAAGAATGTCTAGCATTACAAAATAAACCAATAACAAGTGTTGGCGAGGCTGTAGAGAAATTGGAACTCTTCTCCATTGTGGGTGGGAATGCAGACTAGTGAAACCACTATGGCAATTGGTTTGGAGATTCCTCAGCAAACTAGGTCTAGAGGTCCCATTCAACCCAGCTATTCCCCTTCTGGGTGTTTTCCCAGAAGATCTGAAAACATTCTATCACGGAGATACATGTGGACCCATGTTCATCACAGTGCAACTTGTAACAGCTAAATTATGGAAGCAACTCAAATGTCCATCCACTGAGGACTGTATTTTAAAAAGTGGCATTTTTATATAATGGACTGTTACTCAGCTATAAAGAAAATAATCTTGCGGTTTTGGATAAACTGTCACAACTAGAGACCATACTCATAAGTGGAATAAATCAGAGGTGCATGCATAAGCAGCATATTGTACCACTGGTGTAAGAACCTGACAGTGTGAATATAAATTAGGAGGTATGATAAACAGTGTGAAATGAAAGGAAACTGCTCCAAAGTATGGAGCAGCTGAAATGAGGGGAGTGAGAAAAGAAAGAACCGGTGATTATGTATGTATGTATGTATGTATGTATGTGCAGGATGGCTAACATAGTTGTACTACTGACTTATGTTGGTATATTGTAAAGGACAGTTAATGATTAGTTGTTTGATCAGTCTTGCACATCTATATTTGTTTTCCTGAGTATACACTTCAAAGTTATCAATATGTAATACAACCATTGTTAATTCCCTGTCACCTTATCTGTAATTCAGCTTCGATTGTAATATTCTGGTGCTAATTTGTAAGTAGCTGTCTGTTATTATGTTTTCATTCTTTTTGAAATGAAAAATGAAATTCTTCAACATTATCTTCACTGCTGTGAAATAGGGAAAAGATATGGCATAGTATTCATAAATATTCATGGAATTATTTCTAGATGCTTGACTAATATTATAATGTCTTTAAATTTAACAGGGTACTTAATGCCATGATAGGTAATACTATTTAAAGAGCACTATCACACAACATCAAGTTTTTAATGTAATAATTTATAATAATTGATTTAAATGCATATTGGTATATTTTATACTTTTGAGCAATTACTACCCTGGTAAAATACAGTTTACCATGTAATTAAAATTATTTTTATTAAAATTAAAATTATTTTTTAAATTAATTATTGCCTAAATATACTGTAGAAAAATGTAGATGGTTTTATTCTGCAAGTCTATCATACTGGTCTACCACATTAGTCCCGCTCTTCTGTGATTTTGAAGGATAGAAGGGCCCAAAATTCTATAAAATTATCATTGTAATATATTATGTAATTCTCCCAGATTTTGATATTTAGAGATGAGTAAAGAAAAAAAAAAAGCCCACTTCCTAGAATGTTAATGCTGCAGTTTGTGCTGGCCTGAAGCATTTCAAAATTGTGAAATACAGACAGAAAATATTCCCTTCATAGAATGGGAAGGATTATTTCAGAAAACTAACCATTTTCATATCTCCATGGTGTTGAGTTAATTAGATCTATACACACTTCCTCATGAAATAAGGCTCAGTATTTTAATCCTTATAACTTTTAAATTTTCTTTTTAATCCAATACAGGAAAAGATACTCCTTTACAAACAGGATGGGCACATTTTACTTATCTAAATCTGGAAATGTGTGCCAGATTATTTCACAGGAACTTTTTTCCAGCTTCTAAAGTAGGTCTTTGCATTTAGATCAGAAAAAAGCACTTAAGAGGCATTTCTCCTGAAATTTCTTCAAAGTGAGTATATGTATAATGTGAAACTGACTCAATTTCAAACTGCCCAAAAGTTAGAAGATTCTCTCCCTTTATATTAGTCACTTTCCATCACTGAGAAGTGACAGCTGACACCCATAATTGAAAGGTGGAGTTTACTTTAGCTCACAGTTTCTGTGGGTTCAGTCTATTGTCAGCTGTCTGCGAGGCAGAAATGGCATAGCTGAACAGCACCACAAGGGAAAGCTGCTCAGCCCGGCAGCCAGGGAGCAGAGAGAGAAGGGAGGAACCAGGAATAAGAACACATCCTTCCAACTGACCCCCACAAGCCCACCCCTTCTGGCAAGACCCCATATCCAAATGGGATAATTTTAAGGATCATTTTTTATTTAAACCATAACATTCCATTCCTGGCCCCCTAAAGGTTAACACCATTTCATTATATAAAATGCATTTAGTCTATATCATAGAGTTGCGAGGCTCTTAACAGTTCCAACACTACTGAAATGCCTAAATTCAAAGTCTGAGACTCAAGGTAAACTTTTACTTGTAAATCCTTGTAAAACTTTGCAGAGAAAAAGTTAAACACTTCCAACACACAGTGTCACAAGGTAAAAATTCCTATTCTGAAAAGGAGGAGTATGAAAATAGAGAGGAATGAGACCAAAGCAATAACAAAATCCAGCAGGTCAAATATTAAATGCTGTGGCTGCACATCCAGCACCAAGTGTAGGTTTGTGGTGAGACATGAGTTGCAAAGGGCCTGGGTGCCCTGCCTCCATGGCCTTGTTCATGCTAGCCCACATGACCTCTCTGTTGGGCTGGTTCCGCTCACTCCTTTCAGCATTCCTCAACAGCCATTCCACATTCATCCCCAACTTCCTGGCATCTCCACTTAACATTCAGCTTCATTCTCACCGTTTCATGCACTGTCCTCTCATCTGCCCCTGGCAGCCACTGGATCCTACCACACATTATCACCTGGCTTCCCAGGCCTCATTCTGAAATTTCAGTGAAAGTTTCTGGGACTCCATAACTCTCTCACGCTGTATGCCTTAAAACCCAGAACCATATGGAAATGCCAACGTTGGCCACCAGCTTGAACAGCAGCCAGGCCCCACTAGACCATGGCTGTAGGGGCCTTTTGTGAATGATTGAAATTAAGAATACACTTTCTTAAGTGGTCCTGAATGATCAGGCAATAAATTCTTCTCTAAAATGAAATATAGCTTTACATCCTTGAGCCTACAATGGGTGAAATCTTACCAATTTCTGTAATGGCCACAAGGTCTCGAAACTGTTCATCCCTGTATAAAGTATTTAGCTTCTTTCAACGCAGACCTTTTCAGCACCCATGTCCTCCTTTGCCCAGTTTTGCAGATATTTCCATTATGAAGAAACTTCTAAGTACTCAAATCATTAAGCTCTGCCTTTTTCTCCTGATTCTCATTGAAGACTAGCTAAAAGTCAACGCCAAAACCTGAAATTGAGCTACTTTGAAATTTTCTCCACCAGATTAATTAGTCTACCACCCTTAATCTTAGTCTTCTGCAAAGTAAAACCTAAGTTACTAACCAAAATGAAACATAAATGGCCTCTAGCCATTTCCAGGAATCCTTATGCCCACAAGAAACCTCATGGACCTGGCTTTTCATTGATGGCATTTCCATCAGCATCCTGGTCTTCTAAGATCTAAGCAGAATCATCACTATACTCTGTATACAGCAATCTAGGGCTTCTCTATCCCGTATCTCAAAGACTTTCCAAACTCCTCCCACGAATCAATTCCAAAACCTTTTAAACCACTAATTCAGGTACAGTCCTAGTAATGATCCAACTTCTAGTACTAATTTCTGTATGTCACTGTCCTCATGAGACACGGTAATTAATTCCCACAAAGTAGAGGGGAGAGGTTTATTTCAGCTCACAGTTTGAGGCGACTCAGTGCATGTTTTAGCTGGCTCAGAGGCAGCAACCAGGAAGCAGAAAGAGAAAGATAGGCACCAGGTACAAGAATACAGCTTTTCAAGACATGTTCTCAGTAAGGGTCTCAGGATGTAATGAAAGCTAGGCTATCAAGGGAGAATATAACAAATTTATTTAGTCAAAACTTGGTGTAACACAAGAATTTTAAGAACATAAAAGTAAAGAACCAATAGAAGACTGAGTATTCTTGATTATGTTTGATGAAGACTGGGCAGTGAAGAAATGTAACTGGATAAAAGATGCAGGGTAGTGGTATTTTATTGAGGGAGGGAACATCTGTTCAGGTTACTCTTGGCCGTTTCCGGGTATGTGTCAGCAACCTTGTAGAAAGGATTTTCAAGGAAGAAGAGAGAGAAGACAGATCAAGCTTGTCTGGCTTGCTTTAGGGGCAAACAAAGAGAAAGGAGACAGGCGGTGTCTTAGTCACTTTCTTCCCGGCGGAGAAAAATATTCAACACCCACAACTTGAAAGAGAGGTTTATTTTTGGTTTACAGTTTGTGGAGATTGCAGTCCATAGTTTACTGACTCCCAGAGAGGGCAGCGTGGCAGCAAGGTACAGTGGAGGAGAAGCTGCTCAAGCCCAGAAGCAGACAATGAAGGGGGCAGTCGGCGAGATGTGCCCCGCCGTGACACAGTCCCCGGGTGCCACCTCCTCCAACCGGGCCCTGCCTCCAAAGAGGAAGAAAGGTAGAATGACCCCATGTTCCAGTCTTCTTCAAAAGCCTCAACCAGGAGCCCATGGAACTCCTGGGATCATCTATTTATAAAGTTTAACAGAACAGCAGGGCAAGGTCAGAAGGACTTCCCTTCTGAGAGCTTGCAAGTTGCTTCAGTTCAAAGTATTCACAGGTCAAGATTTCATAGTGTGGAGCTCCAATACCAGAATCTGGGAGGAGTCTGTACACACTGATGAGATAGATTCAAAAAAAACCTAATTAGTGTCATGTTCTCATTTGTAGTTAGTCTTTTACTCTAAATATCTTACATGGTAGATTGAATTGCTGACTCTTTACATATATAGCAGTATTATTTATTTACACTGAATAGCTCACTATACCTCATACCAACTCTAGCTTAATTTGAAGTGAAAAGAGTATCAGTCTACTTGTGTTTTTCTATTAAATGTTTAGCTTTTAAAACTGAAACACAATATAGATCACAAAATAAAATAGTTCAATTTCTAATCTAAAGCAGTGTTTTAATTTTTCATTATAAAATTACTGTTTGCATTCTCATATTTGCTAAATTAAATCTTGAAAATTAAACTTCCTTTTTTAGTAGATCAAATACAATTATTTTTGACCAGGTAATTAATATTATTATGCTTATAGTACATGAAACATTACCTGAGGCTTTAATTAATATTTGTGCATAAATCTTTTAATTAGCAATTTATTATATTGGCAAGATAAACTGACTTTCAATCATTCTACAGTTGGTTACAAGGTACTTTCCCTAATAAAATGCAACTTGTAAACTTTTTAAGCATTTGAGACTATTCTTCATAAAGGTATAGAAGAAAGTGAGAAAAATGAAAGAAATGTAGTTCAAAGGAGTCATCTTGATCTTGTGGTAAGAAAATAATTGAGGGTTTCACAAAGGCTCCACTAAACTGGCATCCCACCATTTCAATAAAGCTCAGTATTTCCCTGGTCCTGTCTGCACGTATTCACTGGAGCATTGTACTCTGTGTTCTTTACAAATGGCTCCAAATAAATAACCCTGCTGTGCAACGGTCATTACAAGACAATTTGCCTAGTGCTTATAGGTCTTCAGCTGTTGAGAGAAATGAAGGAAATTATCCAGAACTGATAAGGTGGCAAGGATATTCAGCATATGAAGATAAAATCACAGGACAGAAAAAGAAAAAGAAACAGGAGATATGGTCAAATCTGCTTGCACCTCACTGAGTTAAGATTGACTTAGGACTACAAAATAATTTTTCAGACCAGTGGTTGTAAAATGTTACAGTCAAACACAAATGTATTTATGTTAGTACTGAGACTTGCATCTCAACTAGTCAGGCAATTAAAAAGGTAGATCATGTTAGAAAGTAGAGGTGAATAATTTTAAAAGGTAGAGCACATATATTTTTATTCAATACAAAAATGTGTTCAAAAAGAGCCAAAATAAGTATCCCTAGAATAAATGGATACCTGGTTGACCCAAAACTGTGAAAATCGTGGTGTGTGCTTTGCGACAGAAATGCTGGACCCAGGGAATTAACCTAAGCATTGATACCTCAGGTGAATAACATATCTTCAGTGACAGTGCAGTGTAATTATAGAGGTCTATACAGTGAATGTTACCTAAATAAAACAGTGTTACAGTGATCACTAGAAACAGTAAAAAAGCACACATGCTCCTGGCCAAGTACAAATTGTGCAAACTAAACAGATGACTTAGTTTGCTTTTTCATGAAGGAGAACCTTGTGCTTACAAGGAAATTTTGCTAATGATAGATTATGTCCTTTCCTAAATCACAGGCATAAGCAATCAGTGTATTTTCAAAATATCTAATTCAAAGTAGGGTTGATTTGAGTGCATGGGGAGAAATGGAAGTTCATTGATATTGGAAGTAAATAGGGACATAAATTATATGGAGCTATCATCTAAATGGCCCCATGTTTTCTTTTACACGTTTATGAATGTGTATGAGCAGTGAGCCTATTAGTGGATAGAATGGGTGCAATATTAAAAGGGGCTGGGAAATGTTCCGTCAAATGTCCTAGTTGATTCCTGGAAGATATAATATGGAACATAGACTATATTGTTTTGTTCAGTGCAACACGGCCCTGTCTATTTATGAGAATCGTACACTACTATATAAGGCTAAAGCACATGACCTTTCTGCTGTCCTCAGCTACTTCCTGTTAAAGCCCTGATGCCACTTTCACACCACATGCCCTCTTTTGGAAAGATAGCAAAGTTTCCAGTACCAAAGTAACTAGATAATATCCTCCAGGGAATTGTAATATACGCCTACAGGACAGTAACTATCTGCTACCCTGTGTTTTAACCCTAAAGCAGTTGCTAAGAGCTCAAACTTCTTACATTCAAGTCTTTTTTATCTCAAGGTAGAAACCTGGCAATCATCACTGACATCTCCACTCTTTATTTACATCCTGTGTTTCAACATGGTATCAAGTGTCTTTCACTCTATTACAGTATACTTGGATCTTCCTGCTTTTCTCTGTTTCCATAAGACAAGCATAAGCACCAGCACGTTCTGAACTGCTGTATTAGTCCCTTAACCATCCTCCCCCTTTCAAGCATTGCTCTTTTCCAAGCTAGTTTCTATATATCAGCCAGCAAGTTTTAGGGCTATAGATATTACATTTTATTTTTACATTAAAAGGAAGGGGGCAACATACACATTGCACATAATTAAACATTCTTTTTCTTCCCATCTTTCTTAGCTAATTTTTAGGTTTCTTTTCTTTTTTTAGTATGTTTGTATACAAGACATCTTGATTCCAATTCTTCATCCTCTTTCCTTTCCCTCCCTCTGCTCTCCATGCATCACTTGATCCTGATCAGCTGAAAGCATAAATGCACCCATGTCATCGCGGGGCACAGGCCTCTTCACCGCCTCAGGACGTCACTGTGCCCTCAGAAGTGGTGGAGGATCGTTACTGGAATATAGTCCGTAAGACCCTATCCTAATTGCCCAGCCAGAGCCTTCTTTCTGTTCTTCAAAATCTCATAGGCTCTCCCCTCAAATTCTTTCAGAAACTCTCATCAAGCTTTCTCCTTGCTAATTTCACTCTTCTTTCAGATCTCATCTTGAAATACTCACCAAGATTACTCTCTCTATATTAGAAATTTCTGTAATATTTTTGTGACAACATAGTCTTTTATTTCACAGTACTGATTTTGCAATTACATTCCATGGTAATTATTTATCACTTGACTTTTTCAGTAGTAAATTTGTGAGAAAAGGGACAGTTTGTTCATTTTATTCTGTACTCATAATCTGGTGCCAAGTATGAAGTAGGTAGTCAATTAAATGATGAATGAATGAATTGAGATGTGATGGATTTTCTGAGATATCAACTTGGCTAGACTTCAACCCCAATTAATCCAAAAACGCATTAATCTCAATTTTGCTGTGAAAGTTTCCCACAGATGCAACTGAAGGCCTAATAAACTGACTTTAAGTAAGGGCTGTATCTTAAATAAACAACTGGGAATCCTAAGAAGTAAGGCTGGGGTTTTCTCAAAGAGAAATTGATCTCTGAGTGAGTCAATTATTTATTCTGTGTAAAATGTATAAAATGCAAAATAATAGTGCCTACTTTACAAAAATAATTGCAATGAGTGTAAAATATTTGGCATAAGGTTTAATATACAGTTCAATAAACATTTGCTATTAGTTACCATACTCTAAATAATAATCACTTAAAATAAATTTATCATGTTCTTATCAAATATGTACAACTTCTCTAAAAATATTTTCTACCTCACTCTCCATTTTTTATTCAATAAAAATAAAAGTAACACAATACATAAGAAAAATTGCAGTTCAGGTAACACTACAGTGAACATCAAATATAAATATTTAAAATAGTAAATATACTAATAACAAATACATACTACAACATAGCATTTTTTAGGTCTCTTTTCTGAAATACATAGTTTTATCAAGACATTCACACATCTATCTAACTTTATGTATTCTTAGTTAGTATGAATTAGTATCAAGTACTAATTCACAAAATGCTTGATTCACACAATGGTCAAATTTTACCCAAGGATATTCATTTGAAGATGAATTAACTTGCCGTGGCCCACACAGCCAGTGGGGTCCTGAGAGGGGGTGATGGGAGACTAGGAAAAAGCTAGACATATATTCAAAGGACAGTTTGGGCTGGGCGGGACCTGACCTTTCTGATGGAGAGGCAGTGACAACCCAGCATAGTCTGCATCTTTATACACAGTAGAAAAGAGGGGAAGCACGTCACAGAGTCAGAAGTGCAAGGTCTCAGTGTTTTGGTGAGAACAGTGAAAGTCAGACATTCTCAGAGCTCTCTGTGCTGTAGTTAACAGGGAGGAGCACCATGGCCAGACACCTGCTGGACTGGGCTTGCTTTAGTCCTCAAGGAGTTCACCGACCTCTAGCTGAGCCATGCCTAAGCCACTCCCCACATCAATTTAGATTCTGAATAGAATTTTTTAAACAATAAACTTGAAATAATTCTATGTTTCTGCAGAGATAGTGAGAGACACTGAAAATGAGGATATGACCAATTGCCTTTGTCAAACCTTAATAATTAGTGATTCTGTTCAAATTTAAAGTAGTATGATGTCTTCTGGAATGAGTTTCATTTTCTAGAGGGATTGCTTTTTAAGCCTTCTGGAAAAAGTAAAATTTCTATTAATTCAGCTGATTATTTACCTTTTAGCTTATCAATATGGAAGAACTGTAAGAACTGAAAAGCTTTATTTATACAATATTCCTTTATGATAGAAGTGCCTTTCACTTCCATTTGAAAGATAAAATGAAAAACCATTTAGATTTTTCTGAAAGTTGGTTTATGTGAGAAGCAAGACATTCAAATTTTAATAGTTTCTAATTGACTATGTTGCCATTCACTGGCTGACTAAAAAGATGCTCTTCCTAATCCAGCCTTAGTCAACATCCTCTGAATCTTTTTTTTTAAGGGAATTTTTAAAAAGTAACAAAAGAACAACACAGACAAAAATGAAACAATGCAAGTGATACAGGGTTTGAAAACAAGATGATAGGAACTAACATCAAGGGTAGACAGTATTCACATTGCTTGCAGACAATGTGACCTTCAAACCAAGAATGATAAAAAGACATAAAAAGGTTACTACATACTTGTTAGGGGAAGACTGCAAGAAGAAGAGATAACAATCATAAGTATCTATGCACCTAATACAGGAGCACCCAACTATATAAGACAAATTTTAACAGACATGAAAAATCAAATCAGCAGTAACACAACCATAATAAAGGACTTTAACACCCTATTATCACAAAGAGATCGATCAACTAGACAAAAAAATCAGCCCTAAATCTTCTGACCTCAAAACTTGACTCCCATTCTTGAAAGGCTAATATGTCAGTTATTACAAGACTCCTTCTAAGTTGGTACAGAGACAATCTGTCATGCTCGATATCTTATAGCCCTGACCTGCCTTCACCAAGAGTCCAGTTTAGTAAGGAGACACCCAATCTTTATTTTCCTCTCTCTGCCACTTGCCCACCTCCTTTGGGCTATAAATCTTGACTTAATATTTTCTGCCTTCAAACTTAAGTTCAATCCCTCTCTCCTGTTACAGTCTTCTCACCTATCACAGTGGTCCTGAATAAAGTCTTCCTTACCATGCCACTAGGTAAAAGAACTCATTTTCCTCAACAAGAACCTTAAAATGAATCATCAGGGAAAAATGTCACTTTGGCCGCAGGCTTATACTGTATATACCTGTATGTGAACCAATTATTATAACACAAGAGAAAAAGTTCAATGAAATTGTAAGTTTATTTATAAAGATCACATATAATGCAGGGAGACAATCATAAATAGTACCTGCATTTTTATGCTTACTCTTTTTTAGGGTTACCTGGAAATGGAACTATATCTACAACATGTAACATTTCAAAAACATTCTTATTGAACTATGTAGCACAATATTAAAGTAACCCAAACCAACATTTTTCAAAGCAAATTCATCTTATATAAAGTAGTCCTGAAAAGTGTTTTTCAGGAAATTAAAGGGAAAAATTGTCTGTGATGAAAAGTTGAGTAGCACTTTTCCTTTCTGTTTTACATTAAAGATTTTCAAGTGAATGACTTGCATTGGAAAATATCTAAATCTTCCTTCTACTGAAAATTGTAAGAGAAGAGCAGTATGGTTTACTCTTTGGTAACTAATATTCCATTCATTCTACCCAGTAATAAAATGAAAAAAGTAAAAAGCCTTTAAAACTCCTGATGAAAGCTCTCATATTTCATGCTCCTCTCCACCTCTTTCCTTTTGCAGCCCGGGGAGTGAGCCCTCTGTCTCATGCCTGTTAGGCAAGCTCGCTACCACTTAGCTACATCGCCAGCACTTCATGCTTTTATTTTTAGTCTTTTATACCTTATACATCTGTTCCATGGTGGAAGTTGCTACTCTATAACATTTTCATGGTTTTACAAATTATATCCAAGTTTTTTCCTTAGAGAATGATTATTTTTTTCATGAAACAATCAAATCTAAGACACATGATTTTAAAAGGAATGTTCTACATGCATTAAGTGTTTTTAAAAAAACTCATTTGAATTTTGGTACATTAAATGAGCACTTGAATAACCAACATTTGTAACCCAAAATACCTCCAGGCTTTAACAACCACTTGATTGAAATACATCTAAAGAAGTAACCAGTAATCGGTCAGGTAACTTGAGGGCTAAGAGGAAGGACAGGGAGAAAGAGCTTCTTTATACTTCTCACTAGCTTCTAACTGAATTTTTAAATTAATAAACTTTATTTCTCAGATCAGTTTTAAGTTTACAAAAAACTAAGCTTGAAAATACAAAGTTCTTGGTGAATTCCTACAATCCTGCCTAGTGCCTCTGTGTATGGTCTCTAATGTTCTTTTAAATTATTATTTTCTTATTCTCTTTAATGATTTGATCAATCTTCTATTCTTCCATCTGCTAATCTGAGTAACTGTTGAAGATAATATGTAATATAACAACCACTGTTAATCCCTAACATTTGGTTTGAAATCCTGTCTCATTTTTAATGTCCTTGCTTTGTGTTGTTTGTATTTTGCTTTTGTTCTTTTTATTTTTATACTACTTTCTTTAGCATTAAAAAAAAGAATGTATTCATATTTTACACAGAGGGAACATTTAAAATTCGACATAAAGTTTGTCTTAGGCTTTAACAACCTAATTGAAAATGAGGATGCTTGCATTTTTCTAATTTTTAGCATAGACTTAAATTCATGAATAAAACATGACCTGGCGAGGTTACAAATGTAGAAAAAGAAAATATGAAGTTCTATAGACTTCAGTGCTCCCTGCTCAATTTCCATTTCCCATAGTGTTAATATTTTGCATTACTCTACTATATTTGTTATAATTTATGAGCCAATACTTGCACATTATTATTAAAATCTACAGTTTATATTAGAATTATTTCTTTATGTTGCACTATACATATAATTTTGAATATTATATAAACCTTTCACCATTTAAAAACTACTGATAACAAACTACTGATAACAAAGTAGAAGACCGGTGGAAAAGTAAGTTTAAATGATCAGTGGTAATATTTTCCTATACTCACATACTAGTCTTTATCTTTTCTAATATATGCATTCTAAAAGCTTTAAAATAGAAGCGAGTGGCACAAATCTGTAAATACCTAAAGCATAACTGAAGGTTCCTAATTGAGGGCTAAAATGTTTAAGAAAGTTCTTTTTCTTTACCAATTACTGTATTCCAGTATGTAAAGTAGATTAGTTTATAACCAAAAAAATATTAAGAGTGGCACTACTTATAGCTACAAGCACAGAGATTCAGGGCTTAATACAAAAAAAAAAAAAAAAATCCCAAAAGAGTTACCTAGATTGGACTTGATTATTTGCCCCCACAATAAGGGTTTCATCTTTAAATATTGTCTAAAGATTTTAGTAGGTGCTTAACTAAATCATTAATCAATTATAATTGCAACATTTGTCCTATATTATACAATAGCTACAAAACAGTTCATGTTTAAATTTATCATACAAAAGTCTCAAAGCAATCAAAATGATATTAATTATAACATGTGATTAATTTTTTCTTAAAGCAACAAATTACATATCTATTAAGATATTGGAAATAAATCCATGTAAAACACAAGAGAAAATTGAAAACTGTCATTTCTCTACAATTAAAACAAAATCAACAAATGAAAAATCCATTTGTCTGAGTATGTAATCAAAATAACCCTCACAAAGTGAAGTATTTTAATTGATTTTATACTTGTCATAGGAATCATGTACCAGTGCTATGACTGCGTATGTGCTGAGTCTATGTGAATATTGCTTACATATATTGTATGTATGTGTGTATGCATATTTTAAAGAACTGTGTTGTGATTCTGCTAGATTTAAGTTCTGATAGGTTTAGTTATAATCATAGCAGTTGATATACAGAAATAAGGCTTAAGGAAGAAATAATGATGGACTTGGACTTTCAGTAAGTTTCACTAAGATCCAGTACTTTAATATATTAATAAAAATTGAAACACGGAGGCTTACAATGTATTTTCTAAAGTCAGCTATAAAACTAGATAGCAGGTCTGTCGTTGGCACCTATGTGATTATGAGAGAACTAGAACATCTTACATTACCAACCAAAGTTGTACTGTATTACTTGAAACATTTAAACCTTGTTCCTATTCAGTAAATGCTAGGCATGCCCTATCCACAGATTCTTAGTGACTCAACCCGTTCCAGCTTCTAAATTGAAATAGCAACAACCACACCTTTCTTCACTCATAAATGCAAAATAACACTCAGACCACACATCTAGCATCAATTAACTCTCATTAAAAGCATTATAGACAATTTGGCAGTGGATCTTTTATTCCCAACCCTTTAGTTCATCACTGACACTCAGCCAATTTCATTTACATCAATTGAAAGCACTCATAAAAAGAATTAGGTGAACTGCAATCTAATAAAATACAAACAAAAAGATCCACAAACATCAACCCCTACCCCTCCACTTTTTTTCTATTTCACTTCTACTTGGGCTATTGCCAAATGGAAACCAGTTAGAATGTTAAAGATGTTTTGAGATATTTTTTGATAAAGAACTTATTTAAATTGACTAGATCCAAAACAATTTTGGCATGTCTGTGAACACTATAAAAGAATAAATGCTTATTCAATAGCAAGATAATTACAACAAAGTGGGAAATTATCTTAAAATGTAAAACAGCACCATTTCACTTTATGGCCTACTTTAACATTAAGAGAACACTGAGTTTGTCAAAGGCCTTTGTTTTGAAAGAGTGTAAAAATGTACACACCTGTTTAGAGCTCCCTGTAGCATTAACTATCTCAACTGCAAAAAGACAGTAAGCGACTGTACATACCAACAAAGATCTGAGCCCATGGATGCACATTTTTTAGATATTATTTAATAAAACACTTCTATAATTTTAATCAAAATATTTCTTCATAAGATGAAAACATTTTTGGTGACTCATTTAAAAATAAATCCTTCTTTCTATTTAAACGTTCAAGTAAAAGGATTTAGGAATTATGCAATCTGCTCCTAAGTGGTAACATACCGTCATATGCCACTAAGTAATCGGGAGACACCTGAGAAGTGCACGTAATGATTTTGTCCCCATGCAAATAGTGTAGCTACTTGAACCTTGATGGTGTAAGTTAGTCACTGGTGATGTCCTTAGAGTGCGATCAATCAATGCTGTAAACACAATCTATGTGACATTGTTGCTGCTGGAATATGGCTTACAGTATTATAGTAAACCTATTTTTAGGTAGGACAAGTATACTCTAAAAGCACAATATAAAGTAGTACAGTACAGTAAATATGCCAGTAACACTGCTGTTACAATTATGAACTACTATGTAATGCGCATAATTATATATGCTACGACTCTATGTACCTTGTAGCACAGTAGTTTTGTTTATATCAACATCATCACAAACAAATGTTTAATGAGTTTCACTTCAATATTTGGTAACTATGAAATCACCAGCAGACAGGAATTTTTCAGCTTTATTATAATCTCAATGGGCCAGAACTTTACATGTTGTTATTTGGGGCATAACATATATATGTAATTTATAATATATTGTATCAGTCAGCATTCACTAGAGAAACAGATTTTATGTAAGATTCACACAAAAAGAACCCCACACACGTATATGGATTTTTAAAGGTAGGCTTACAATGGCCACCTGCAGAATAAGGTGCTGGAGAACACAAAGGGCTATCTGTGTGCCTGACAGCCAAAGGATCCGATCAAAAGCCAAATGCCGGGAGCTCACTGCAGAGTCTCGTGGGACTCCGTATCAGAAAGCTGGGGGAAATGGAAGGCTGAAGAGTCTGCATTGCAAAGCTGAAGGTTCTGAGCAGGAAGCCAAGGGATAGGCATCCTAGGCAAAGGTGAAGATGAAGGCAGATACTCTGAAGAAACAAGAGAGACTTCCTTCTGATTTCCCTTTTCATTCTGTTCAGGCGACAAGCCTATTGATTGGGGCCACTCGCTTAGTTTTGTTTTGCACCTTCAGGAAATCCATTCGGTCAAGAGCAGAACTATGCTAAGCTAATCAGTTGGCCTTGTCTTACACAACAGTTAACTACCACTTACATATCACATATTCATTTATTTATATTTAACATGAGAGAACCAGCATTATACCTTGTCCACTCACAATTGTCAGAGTTTGACACATTAAAAAAGTACGTCAACTCTGTCCTGAGTATTTTACAGCAGGGTTCCTTTTTTATGTTGATCATAAAATTTTCCTAATGGTTTATCTTGAATTTATCAAAGACTTCTGAAAAATTATATAAGTTATAACTTCCAAATTCTTTCTCTTTCAGAATTATGAAAGAAATGTGGCCTTGACTGGCAGCGACAAGAACAGATGAGAAGTGAGGAATTCTGGATACTAATTGTGAATCTAAAATCCCATCACAAGTCAGACTGGAATTATTTCTGCTTCTTCCTATATAACTTGGGAAAACCTACACCAGTACATGTCCTGGACACCAGCACTTGCATAGAACCAAGTAGCAAAGGCTCAATATGGGTAGGATGATCAGTTCAGAAGGGGTCCCGTAACCTTGCAAAATATCTTCCCCTTTCATCTAGGTTATTGAGGTCACTGAACCTGGAAATCTAGACATTTCTGACTCTTACTTTTCATCATTCACTCACACAAACTCAAAATTTTTAGAGTTGTTTCTAAACCCAGCTGAATTTGCTCCTGGCCACTTACCCAGTTCAGCCCACCATTATTTCTCCAGCCACTCACTGCAACAGGCACCTCAGTGGGCTCCACTTGCATGTCCTGCTTCCAGTCCTCTCCACCTCTCTGGTAGAGAGTTTTCAAAAAGAACAAACATGAATTGATTCCTTTGCACAAAATGCTTCAAATAGATCCTCATTACTCTGATAAGCCAACAGTAACTTTATATTTTCTATCATAAGAGCACTATGGCTTACCATCCCCCCTTCTTCATGCCCCTTTTCCTCGCCCAACTCCTCACTGACTGGAAATTCTGTGCGACAAGGAATCAGTTCTGTCTGACATTTTGTCCGCAGCTGCTGACACATTGTCTATTGGCTCCTACTAAATGAATAATAAAAATCTCAAAATAATACTTGATATTATTTGGGAAGGAAGATTTGATAGGCCTAGATGTCTGTGGGGCAGAAAGCAATCATGTGCAGGACATTTCCTTTCTATTCTCTGAAGAAGTTTACTTCACCTTTCTACAAAGGGACAAAATTGGCACCCAGAATAGCATCCATCAGACAGAATTGTAAAATTAAATGGATTAACACATGAAAGTACTTAGAAATATGTGTGATACTTCCTATGCACTTTATTAGTAATATGTATTATATAAGAAAATTTGTTCTACAACATTTAAAAGAGGAAGGGTTTATCCAAAATTACTACAATAGCAAAGAGAGACAGTTATAACGAGAAGGAGAGACTGAACTCATCTTTTTTTGAAACACAAGGCAAAAGAAGTTTTACAAAGTAGAGTGAGCTCATAGAGAGTACAGGCGGCTGCTAGGGACAGATTGATCAATTTGATTAGTCCCCTCTGTATGTGCTAAAGATATTTATTGAAGTTAGAATCCTATCTTCCCACTGAGCCTGGCAGAGAAAAGCCCTGATCTTTGCTGAAGGTTACAATCCAAAGCGATGGCTCCCAGGTCCTTCAGAAACACATTCTGGGTAGTAGATGATTTACATTTCCGAGGGTCAGAGAAATAATTTATAATTTTTCCAAAGCGAATGCTCTAAGAAAAATGAAGTCAGGCAGAAACTCACCTACAATTTAGCCAAGGTGAGGGAAACTCATTCAGTATGAACTCTTATGCTAGTTATCAAACTGTAGAGCTAAAGGTAAACTGACTTTCTTTGAAGGTTACTGAATGCGCTTGTTTCATGCTTCTAATAGTATCTTTGCACACACCAAATAAGATTAACATATTTTTAACTAAAGTGCCATTTTATGATACTAAATGCTTTTGTTAACTTCGTGAAATATGTCATGAAATCAGGATTGGAGCTAATGAGAATATAATGAGATACCCCTTCAGACAGTACAAAGGAGAAAAGAAAGTATCAATGTATTATTTAAAAGATGATATGTCTTATGAGTATCACTTAACTCCAGGCTAGAAATTATAGACTGTTAATCTGCAAGCCGTGGAATTTAAGACAATTAACATATCTTACACCTCCTAGGGAGGAGTATTTCTCATTCAAAAGTTATCTGATATTTGACTGGACCTGTTTGAGAAGTTACTAATCACCTTCAACTCACCAAATTTTAATTATCAACCTCTCAAATCATTTGATATGTTTCCAGTTTCGCTAAAAATGTTATAAACTTCCTTGTCATAACACAAACATCTATGATTTCATCATCAAATAATAGGCTAAAATCACACATGCTGTTAAGCTTCCTAAAGTAATTTCAACCTTCAAACACAGCTTTCCGTATATTCCTACTGAGGAGAAGTAAACAAGACTGAAGACTTAGATTATGTTTAGCTAGGACCATAGTGAGTACCTGTGAATTATCTCAGTGGTTCCTTACTAGGTGTCTTGGTTACTTTTCTCTGGTTGCTGAGACAAAATACCCAATGCCCAAAATGAAGGAAGGAAAGGCTAATTTAGCTTAAAGTTTGTGGAGGTTTCAGTCCATCTTTGGCTCAGTCAGAGACAGAGTGGCACATGGCAGAGTGCAAATGTTCATGGCAGTAGAGCACAGCAAAAAACAACCAGCAAAAAGGGAGGAATGGCAGCAAATCAGCCTCTCTCCTTCCCTTACACTGTAAACAGGCCATCCCCACCCAGGAGGCGTGTAGCTCTCACACAATCTCCATGCCCTGCCCTTCCACAGGCTCAGGATGTATACAAAGTAAGCACCCTGGCTTCCTGCTGAGTCACTCAGCCAAACCTCTAGACTCCCCAAGTTAACAGTATATCAACCATAACACTAGCTCTCTAACTGTAGAAGTAAACTGAAAAAATTCAAGTTAAGGCTGGACAGTAGCTCCACCTAAGGAAAACAAGAAATAACATCAGATAATGACAATGATTTTTGAGCACTTCATGCTGTCTCTGCTTTATCAGTCCACTCCTCAATTTTCTGTGCATAAGATTAAAGCGCTGTTCTTTTACTGCCTATGTACATATGAGTTTCCACTGCAGCAGTTCTTCGAATCATTCCCCTTTCTCTTCTATATCATGCATCTACTGTAACCAGAAATATCTAAGATTAAGTTTTCTCCTTTTTTCCATTCAGCTGAAATCAGGAGCTGTTCACTCTATTGGTGCTATTTTTTATCTCAACACATAAGAATCTTAGTAAAAAATTTTCTATGAATGAACTTTCTCTAGTAATGAATATTATTTTTTTTAACTTTCAACACTCCACGAAGAGAGACAAAAAAACAAATTCATTTCTGTTTCTCTGGAAAAGTCAATCATTGGAAATGAGGTAAAATAGGAAAAATAAGAAATATATTGAATATGATTGTCCTTTTAAATGTTTATAGAAAAACGGGAATAGATGGAAGGTTAACACGCTGCAAATGAAATTCCATTTTATTTTCACTTCATTCTGGAAATGTTAGTTTTCTAGATTAGTCCTACACATATACTGAAACTATAATACAATTGAAATAAGGGAATTTGAATTGTACTATGTTGACTGACCTGAACACTTAGATAAAATCTTGATTAACTCCCATATTTTCAGTTACTACTCCTTGAAGTCATCAGTATAGATTGTGGAAAAATATATAAAATAGCAATGCAATAAGAAAGCACAATTGCTTTACAAAAAACAATAAACACTAGTGGCACAACAGGTGAGATTGGAATAGTTCTCATCTTCATGGAATCTATAATTTTATAGAGAAGACAACATTAATAAAAGAAAATGAGCATGTTGAGGGCTATCATAGTAAAATACAGTAGAATTCAAACTTAAAAAGGAAAAAGTGAGATTTAAGCAAATACTTGAAATACTATTAGTGAAATGTGTTCGCACCAACTTTCTACTAAAGTAGGCCAAGTTAGGGTTAGGGTTAGAGTTTGAGTGTTGCCTATTATGAGTCTGGTCCTCAAAAGAGACTACTAGATTAAAATTGTAAATTAAAGAATTGTTAACATTAAAATATTAATCTAAGGCATGCAAGCAATTACCAAATAAAGAAACATAAATAGAAAAAGAGATGCGGGGAAAAGAAACTTACAATTATGCACACAACAGAAACTTGAAGTGGTCCTGGAAGGCAGATCATATGCCAAATTTCCTTCATCCTTTCAATTCTAATGGTGCGGAATTAATATATTCACAAATCATTTTATCTCTGTCACTGATCTATCTTTTGTCTAAAACAAGTTTTTGTTTTAGAACCCAGCCCAGTCTTGCGTCCCTGGGTAATACCCATGGTCTGGTTAATGGCGTGCACGGTCTCCTGTGATCTCATACTTGCGCCTCATTTCTTTTGATGCAATCTATTGTCCTTCTCCTAAGGCCTCCTCTTTCAGCTTCACTGACCTCCTCCCGCTATTTTCTTTTTCTCTCTCACTACTGGGGATTGAACTCCAGGTCTTTTCACTGCACAATATTCCCAACCCCTCTTTTGTTCTTTTACCTTGAGATGAGATCTCAAAAAGTCACCAAGTTGCCCAGACTGGCCTGGAAATTGTGATCCTCCTGTCTCAGCCTTCTAGGATATGAAATTAAAAATGTTTGACAACACCACACAGTCTCATGTTAGAACTTTCCTGGAGTCTTTTAAATGTTCTTTCTTCAATTTGCGCACAGTTAACTCTCCTCATCCTTCAAGCATCTGTCTTAAATTAATCATCACTTTTTCTAGAGGCGAGGTCTTATAATGTGGCTGAGCCTGCCCTCAACAATCATGATCCTCCAGCTTCAGCATCCCAAAAATTAGGATTACACGCATGGGCCACCAGGTCTAATAAGTGCTAATGTGTGGTTTTAATAAGGAACTTTTGATGAATGTATGGATAAAGAAACGAATCACTAGAATAATGTGAACATACTTCTTCATCCAAATTTAAGAAACTTCAAGTAGGTAAACCCATAAGTACTTCATGGACTATAATGATGCAGGAAATATTACTTTTGCATAACGTATAGTTTAACTGAGTGCTAACATACCAATGTAATAATTTAGAACAGACACTCTGAGAAGGAAGCTAAATATGCATATCCTGTTTGAACCACTGTGAATTAGGTATGTGTAATCATTGGGCAAAGAAAAATTAGATTTGAAATATTACTGTCTCTTATTACACCACTATTTCTGATTCAAAGAACTATTTAAGGAGTTTTGTAAAATTAATTCTTTTTATATTTTAAAAGTAAAAGAACGAAAACATATAAACGGACACAGACACTTACAAAGTAACACCAGAATAGTACAATCAAAACTGAATTACAGACTGGTGAGAGGGAATTAACAATGGCTGTTGAATTACATATTGATAACTTCAAAGTGTATACTCAGGAAAACAAATATAGACATGCAAGATTGATCAGACAACTAATCATTAATTGTTCCTCACAATGAAGTGACCGAAGTCAGCAGTACAACTATGCTAATTATGCTGCATGTACATACATACATACATAAATATCCCTTTCTTCCTTTTCTCTTTCCCCTCATCCCAGTTGCTCTTTACTTTTGAGCAGCTTCCTTTCACTTCACAATATTTATCAACCCCCTAATTGATATTCACACTTTCAGGTTCTTATATTAGTGATGCAATATATTGCTTAAACATACACATTTGATTTATTTCACTTATGAGTATGGTCTCTAGTTGTGACCATTTTCCTATAAAAACCTCAAGTTTGTCTTTATACTTGACTAATATTCCATTATATAAAAATGCCACAATTTTTTATCCAGTCCTCAGTGGATGGACATTTGTGTTGCTTCCACAATTTAGCTATTACAAATTCTGCTGCTATAAACATGGGTGCATATATATCGATGTGATAGGATATTTTCAGGTCTTCTAGGAAAATACCCAGAGGGGAATACATGAGTTGAATGGGACCTCTAGACTTAGTTTGCTGAGCAATCTCCAAACAGATTTCCATAATGGTTTCACCAGTCTACATTCCCACCCACAACAGAGAAGAGGACCTATTTCTCCACAGCCTTGCCAGCGTTTGTTTTTGGTTGATTTCAAAATGCTAGCCATTCTTACTGGGGTGAGATGAAATCATAATGTTGTTTTAATTTGAATTTCTTGAATGACTAATGATGTTGAACATTTTCTCATATATTTATTTACCATTTCTATTTGTTTATCTGAGAAGTGTATATTCATCTGAGATGCCTATTTTAGGATGGGGTCTTTCAGTTTGGGGAGGTTCATGTTTTTAATTCTTTATATGTTCTACGTAAAAGACCTTTGTCTGAGGGACAGCCAACTAGGATTTTTTCCCAATTTGTGGATTTTCTTTCTACTCTCCTGGTGATTTCTTTAGATGTGCAAAACTTTTCAGTAAGATGAGGTCCCAGTTGTTGATTCTCTGAAGTGCTTCCCTTGAAGTTTGATTTTTGTTCATGAACTCTCTGCCTATTCCTATGTCTTCAAGATTTTTATCTACTTTTTCTTCCAATAGATTTAGTGTTTTTGCTTTAATATTGAGATCTGTGATCCATTTTGACTTGAGTTTGGTGCATGGTGATAGACTTCGGTCTATTTTCAGTCTTTGGCAAGTGGCAAGCCAATTTATCCAGCACCATTTATAAAAGAGGCTGTCTTTCTTCCAGTGAGCTTGTTTGGCCGCTTTATCAAAGATTAGGTGGCTGAGTATGTTTCTGGTTATAGCTACATCTTCCAGTCTATTCCACGGATGCTTAGGTTCGTGTCTTACCCAGTACCAGATTGATTTTATTACAGTAGCTTTGTAATATAATTTCAGGTCAGGGATTGTAATTCCATCTGACCTATCTTTGTTGCCCAGGAATGCTTTTGCTATTCTGGGTTTCTTGTGGTTCCAGATGAATTTAAGGAATGTTATCTCTAGATCTGTGAAGTAGTAGTTTAATGGGAATTGCCTTGAATCTGTACAACAATTTTGGTAGAATGGCCATTTTCACAATGCTGGTTCTTCCTATCCATGAGAAAGGAATATTTTTCCACTTATTGAAGTGATCTTTGATTTCTTTTTTCAGAGTACTGTAGTTTTCATTGAATAGACCTTTTACTTCTTTTGTTACATTGATTCTTAAATATTTCAATTTCTTGGATGCTATTGTGAAAGTATGTTTTCCTTAATTTCTCTCTCAGTCTGTTTGTTGTGTGTGTATAGGAATGCTATTGATTTTTGGGTATTGAATTTGTATACAGCTACACTGATTAATTTGTCTGTTAATTCAATATGTCTTTTTGTGGAGTTTTTGGGGTCTTCCATGTAAAGTGTCATGTCATCTACAAGTAGTGATAGGTTTACTTCTTCCTTTCCTATCCTTATTCCTTTTATTTCTCTCATCTAATTGCTCTGACTAATGCTTCCAGAACTATGTTGAATAGGAGTGGTGACAGTGGACATCCTTTTCTTGTTCCTTTCTTTAAAGTGAAAGCTTTCAGTTTTTGTGCATTTGGTATGATGTTGGCTGTTGGTTTGTCATAGATGGCTTTGATCAGATTGAGGTAAAGGCCGTCCATTCCTATTTTCTTTAGGGTTTTTAACATGAATGCATGTTATACTTTGTCAAAAGCTTTTTCTGCACCTATTGAGATGCTCATGTGGCTTTTGTCTTTGGCTGTATTGATATGGTATATTATATTGTTTGATTTGTGTATATTGAACCATCCCTAAATTACTGGAATGAATCCAAGCTGGTCATACTGTAAAATTTTCTTTATGTTTCTCTGCACTCTATTTGCTAGTATTTTATTGCGTATCTTTGCATCTATTTTCACTAGGGAGATTGGTCTATAACTCTCTTTCTTGGTTGGGTCTTTCTCAGGTTTTGGTATTAGTATAATACTTGCCTCCAGAAATGAGTTAGGGAGAATGGATTCCTTTTCAATTTCATTGAAGAGTTTGAGGAGTGTTGGTATTAAATCTTCTCTGAATATTTTATAGAATTCTGCTGTGAATAAATCAGGACCTGGGCTTTTCTTTGTTAGTAAGTTTTTAATCACATTTTTAATCTCAATTGATATCGGGTTGTTCAGGATTTTTATATCTTCATGATTCCACTTTGGTAATTCATACTTATCTAGGAATTTGTCCATTTCTTCTGAGTTTTCCTTCCTATGGGAGTAAAGATTTTCTAAGTATGTATTAATGATCTTTTGAATTTCTGTAGGATCTGTAGTGATTTCATCCTTTTCATTGCTTATTGCATGAATTTGAGTTTTTTCCTTTCTTTTTTTGATAAGGTTGGCTAGAGGTTTATCAATTTTATTTGTTCTTGAAAGAACCATCTCTTTTATTTATTTATTTTTGTAGTGTTTTCTTCATCTCAATTGCATTAATTTCTGCCCTGAGCTTTATAATCTCCTCCTTTCTTTGGATTTTGGGCTTGACTTGTTCTTTTTTTCTAAAAGTTTGGGTGCAGCATTAGGCGATTTATTTGTTCTGTCTCTGTTTTCCTTATGTGTGAGTTCACTGCTATAAATTTCCCTCTCAGAACTGCTTTCATTGCCTCCCACAGAATCCAGTAGGTTGTATTTCCATTTTCATTTGTCTGTTGGTATTTTTCAATTTCTTCATTAATTTCTTCTGTGATCCATTGGTTGTTCAGGAGGTTATTGTCTAATTTCCAAGTGTTTATGGAGTTTTTGGAGTTCCTCTTGTCACTAATTTCAATTTCATTGCCCTGAGGTCAGATAATATGCAAAGGATAATTTCAATTCTTTTGCATTTATGGGCTAGAATATGGTCTATTTTAGAGAAAGTCCCATGTGCAGCTGAGAAAAATGTGTATTCTGATGTTGTGGGGTGGAATACCCTGTATACATCTACTAAGTCCATTTGATTGCAGATTTGATTCAGGTCTGTTATTTCTTCACTGATTTTTTGTCTAGTTGACCTGTCTCTTTACATCAAAGGAGTGTTTATGTCCCCTAATACAATAGTGTTATTGATTTTGGCTTTTTTTGTCTGTTAAGATTTGACTTATATAGTTTGGTGCTCCAATGTTTGGTGCATACATGTTTAGGATTGTTATGTCTTCCTCTTGCAGTTTTCCCCTAACTAGTATGTAGTGACCTTCTTTATCTCTTTGATTATTTTTGGTTTGAAGTTTATGTTGTCTCCAAATATAACAGCTACCCCTGCTTTTTTCTGGGAACCTGTTGCAGGGATAATTGTTTTCCATCCTTTGAGTTTCTGTCTATGGTTTTCCTTTTGCATAAAGTGTGTTTCCTATATACAGCATATTGTGGGCTTTTGTTTCTTAATCAACTCTATCAGTCTCTTTCTTTTGACTGGTAAATTGAGGCTGTATACATTAATGGTTATAGCTGATATATGCTGGCTTATCCTTGTCATGTTATTTGCTTGCTATTGGTTTCCTACTTTTGCCATCTGTTTAATTGCTTGCTCTGCTTGCGGGTTCTTTTCCATTGTTGTTCTTGAGATGATGGTCTCTTTTTTCTCTGTCTAGTATAAGTTTTAGCACTTTTTGTAAGGTTGGTTTTGCACTCTTGAAGTTCTTCAGTTGTTCTTTATCATGGAAATATTTTATTTCTCCATTGAATTTGAAGGATAGTTTTGCAGGTTACATCAGCCTAGGTAGGAAGATGTTTTATCTCAGAACCTGTAATACCTTGTTCCAAGATCTCCTTGATGGCATATTTTGTGTTGAGGAGTCTTCTGTGATTCTGATGGGCTTTCTTTTATATGTGATCTGTTTATTTTCTCTAGCAGCTTTTAATATTCTGTACTTTTGCTGGATATCTCAGATCTTGATTATTATATGTCTGGGTGTGGCTTTATTTTGGTTATGGCTAGTTGGAGTTCCATATGCCTCATTTACTGCACATGAGAATCTTGTACCATGCTTGAGAAATTTTCTGCTATTATTTATGCAAATATTCTTTTTCTGTCATTTGTGTTGCCTCCTGCTATTTCATTGACTCCAATTACACAGGCATTTCTTTTTGCTGCTTCTTGCAGCTGTTGGATTGATTTTTCCTGGACCTTTGATGATTTTAAATGATCCTTCCTTTTATGATCACTAGCTGCCATCCTTTCTTCAAGAGCTGAAATTCTACCTTCAGCTTCATTCAAGTGTTGTTGCAAGCTTTCAATGGAAGTTTTGATTTCCTAGAAATCTCTTTAGAGTCTGTTTGATGCATTCTAATTCATTCCTAAGTTGCTCATGTAACATTTACATCTGTTGCCTCTGTTCATCTATTTTTTTTATCAGTTTCTTCTCTAGATGTTCAGAGCATTTCTTTCATTATTATTGTCATTTTATTTTTTGCCTGGGAGATTATTTCTGATCTGATCTCTTTTATGGCCTGATGGAGTTGTTTCTTTACTTCAGATGTGATCATTTCAGAGATTTCAGGTGTGTGGCTTCCAAGTTCTCCTATATCTGTGTCTCCTAGTCTTGTTCTGGGTGTAGTTGAGTTCTGAGACTGCATTTTGCTCCTATGTCTCTTCAATTTGGATGTCAGATGAAAAGTGCTGAGCTACAAGCTACCCAGGCAGCTCACCGAAGCACTCTAAGGACCCTGGTTTACATGGATATCAAACTTATCCCAATATGGTAGCAGGCCATGGACCACTGGGCCCAGAATCTCCAGGAAATTGCTGGTGCGCACAGCTCAGACCACAACTGCAATGGTGGGGGAGTGCTGGCCTTCAGTACCAGGGTCTCCAGGCCACGGAATGAAAGGGTGTCACCTTCAGCTGTGGACACAATGGTGGCCAGAAAGGGGCTGCTGCTCAGAGATCCTCAGGTAGATGGTAGGGGAAACCAGGCCTCATCTCCCAATCTAGAGGACCACAAAGCCTGGGCTGCTCCCATCCAGTAGACCTCACCCTCCAATGGAGAGTTCCACAGAGAACTGAGCTGCTTCCGCACTGCAGGCCTCACCCACCAAGGAGAGTTCCACAGAGACAAGCTGTTTAAGCACTGTTTCCCACGCCAAGCTCCTTCTCTGTCCCAAAGCAGCAGGATGGAGCGCACGTGTAGGCCTCACCAGCCAAAGGATAGTTTCACAGAGATGAGCCACTCAGTTGCCGCTTCCCCAGACCAAGCTTATAAAACTAATTCTTAAAGATTACTTTCAAATGGAAAACTAAAAGAATGTGGGGATGCATCAAAATGTCTGTTCTACAGCTTGTTGTGTTACCCAAATTGGACTTTGTTCCTGTTTGCGTGGTTTAACATACTGTTGCCATCTGGGGTTTTGAAAGAACAATACAATACAGGACACATATTTTATAAGATTATCTTATAATAGTCCACCAAAGAATCATACTGAAAGAGAGTTCAGGAGATCTATCCACATACTAAAGACCAAAGAATCCAATTGAGGACCTGCATCTCATGGTAATGTCCTACATGAGTCCTGCTGAAGACCTAGAGGCCATAACAATGCCTCCCATGAATCCAGCTATAGGCCTAGAGCCCATGACAATGTCTCATGCAGGCCTATTTCTCAGATCAATACTGGAAAAGCCCAAAATTCAGTAGCAGAAGCTAGAAAGTCTGTGCCACAGGGATAAAGGATCTGTGCTGGTAAGGTGAGGGATCTGAACTGGAGGAAGGAAGTGATACTGAAAGTAAGAACCAGAGATTCCCTGGAAAGTTCTACAGCCATCCTCAGCAACAGTGAGGTATGGAGCTCCTCCAGCAGTGAAGACAGCCGAATTCCCAACAGGAAAGCCAACACAACAAGCTTTTCCATGAGACTGAGAAGTGAACCATCTCCCTCTTCAGGGCCAGGAAGTGATGCTCAGATGAGGATCAGAGATCTCCCAAAGTGAACTGGAGTCATTCCAGCATTAACAAGGTCCCAAGCTCCTCCAGCGATACCAGCAGAGCTCATCAGGAAAGCCAGCATGACAAGCTGCTTCAGGAAATCCAACAGTTTCCCACAGCTTTCCTAACAGCTTCTAACAATGCCCAATAGTTGCTAACTTCTTCCTTTCCAGTCCTTTTCATTTTGTTGGCAACAACCCTCAGGTGGGCCTCCCACACCCAGCACCATGCTGGCTCAGTTCATCTGGGTGTTACAACTTGACCACAAGTTGTCAACCCACTTCACAGGCAGAACTAAGAATTTGAGCTATAAAAAATGTGTTCACTGACTCAAATAATTATAGGAAACAAAACAAGACATCTTGAGACGTCTCTAAATCAGAGGATACTGTGCACATGTGTAAACTGCACAGTATCCTAATCAAAAAGAAGTCTAGACCTATGCTAAGTGTGTACCAGAGACTAGCAGCCATATGTTTCAGTGGAAATTGATGTGTTTAGGTATCTTTTCAAGGTTTTCCCATTGCAAATCATTTTGAATTCTGAAATAAATATAATAAACTTCTGAAAGTACCCAAATTCATTTAGAAATTATTTTTATATCATATATTTTTCATTTGTGGGATTGTGGTCCAAAGTTTAGCTAAGGAAAGAACAATGAATCCAGACTCGTGTCCTTCGACAGTTAACCAATTCTGATGCAAAATCAATCCCTTCTGTCAGTTCAGTTCTAGATTTAATGCCATCTTTAGGTGTAAAGACACTTTTATAGTAGGGTGCAAAGACATAGTCAACTATAAAGTTTGATACTTCATTTTGACTTGAAAAGCTAGGAATTATTCTTATATCAATGACATTCTCATTTTAGGTAATTTGATATTCAGTATAGTTTTACCTTTAGAAACACCATTATATCTAGCAAATTTTAATTGCATGAGTGTACAGGCAATATTTAAATCCTATAGTTCTTAGTTTAAATTTTGAAAGTAAAGGGTGAAATAGAAATATGACAACTTAGTCATAAAAACAAATACAACAATGAATTATGCCTAGGGTGAGAACACAAACACCAAATAACTCCGGCAATTTAGCCCAAAGGGACATTTAATTTCGATCTGCTTACTGCAAATCTCCCCAGCTTAGAAGACCCTGTTAAGAAATGAGCTAGACTCTAAGTAATGCCTCTCACGGTAACTAATTGTGATTTCAGTTACTTCAAAATAGAAACATGGAGATTTACTAAATAGATGAAACAATAAATAAATAAAAATAAATAATAAATAAATAAAATTTTAGTATCTGATAGTAATTCTGGTCTCAGGTAGACATTCCTTGGTTATATTGAGGTCATCACTATGACAGTCTCTTTACATAGTGCCCTGAGAAATAGTTTTAAAACTGTACACATCAAGGCCAAGTAGCTATCCCACAAATAGATTCCTTTTCTAATATGAAGCAAAAAAGATGATGAAAATTGGTAAGAACATATTAGCATTGCTCTAAAAACTTTTCTAAGTTCATGTCTTCCTTTAGGTAATAGGAACATAAAAAATGATACATTTCACTTACAAAGATTTTCACAGCAAAGTCTCCATATGCTTTTTATTAGCTATTGTTTAGAAGACTACTGCTTAGAAAATTTCTTAAATTTTTAACACAGAGTTTACAATCCTTTTAGGTAAATTGATGCAATCACCTGTCAACCTGTTCTGCATTATTCTTCCTCGGCAAGGTGTGTAAGGCTGAAGTCGCACTTTGGAATAAGATTAAAGGAGGCTGAATGCTTGTTTGGGGTTACTGACTGTGCAGGGGTTACAAACCTCCCTGAGGCTTATCTAATTCTGTAAAAACACATTAGTGCTTATAGTGCAGAGATGTATTAGGAGGTGTTTCTAGTTTATTTGAAACTAATAGTGCCTAGGATACAGCATAAATATTATAGGTTTGGGGTTTGAGACACTTTTTATTTGCTTGTTTTTGATGTACTGGGGATTGAACCCAGGGCCTTCAAAATGAGCTATGTGCTCAAACCATTTTTATTGTTTTTACACACATGCATAGTGCCTCAGCTTGATAGGATTTTCCCCTTTTTAATGCTATTACAATGTTATTGCTGGATTTGTAAATAAAATTTCAGCTCATTGAAAGACTGTGGAGACATATATTAATTAAGGTGGGGAAACATTTAGATGCTTCCCTGAAGAAAATCAGTGTACTGAACTGAACATTATCCCTACTTCAGCCTTTACTCCAGGGCATAAGAAACTATCAAGAAAGTACATCCAGCTCTTGCCTCAGAACATGTAAACATTTCTTGGTTCTGGTTCTATACCTTTGCTTGCTTGCCTTTTCTTTCTTTCTTTCTTTCTTTCTTTCTTTCTTTCTTTCTTTCTTTCTCTTTCTTTCTTTCTTTCTTTCTTTCTCTTTCTTTCTTTCTTTCTTTCTCTCTTCCTTTCTGGAGATTTGATCCATAGTCTTTAGTTGTACTATAGCTAATTCCAAGAAGACCAAGAAAAAGATCAAATCTGTTGCTTTCCTGATGTTAAGACTGGTGCGCCATTTTAAATGTCATTATCTATGGGTCTCCCAAGATTGTCTCCATATTCCACCTGTGATCATGGGAAGAATCCTAAATAATAATGGGATAATATATAATTTGACTTGTAAAAATGATACACACAAATCTACTCGAAACTAGCTGCCTAATATCTGACCCATACTTAAGTATGTATTAAGATTTGGTATCTGCCAGGAATAGTAGCACATACCTATAATCCCAGAACTCAGGAGGCTGATATAGGAGGATTGCTGTGAGTTTGAGGTCAGCTTGGGCTACATAACGAGTTCAAGATCAGCCTCTGAAGTACATGATGAGACTAAAAAAAATCCAAATCCATAAATAAATAAAATTTGGTATGTGCTCTACCTGTCTTTGAGAGTATTACATAGCTTATGAATCTGATCTGTAATATTTGCAAAAGTTTCTAGAAGTTCGCTTGTATCTCCCCAAGCAATGAGGCTTATATGCCAGTTTAAACTGTGCAAACACCCACAGTGTCCTTTTGAGAAATAAAAAGATATTATTCACAACCAAGGCAGCAGAGACATGAGTTTTATAATCTGCAGAAGAAACTAAGATGCTTCAAGAACCAGCACAGTGAAATTCTTTCATGCTCTAGAGCTACAGAATATCTTCTACTTCCAAGTCTTTAAAAGAATCCACTAAAAATTTAATGCAGAATGTTTCCATTGCCTTACCAGCCCCTGAAAAGTCCCCAGCAACCATCTGGGTTCCTTTTTCATAGCTGTTTTACCTGCTCTTGCAGTGAATGGATCACCTGGAACCATGGCTGAAAACAAAGTGCAAAACAAACTTGGATGGATCTGAGATGGCCATGGGGTAGCACATGCACAAGGTGCCAGTGTCAGAGAAGTCTCCACACATGTGCCTTTCTTCCACCTAGAACCCTGATGTCTGCACTATAAAGCAAGGCCCTCCTGCCTCTCTTCCCGGGGGGGTCTCTTCTGCGTTCTTTAATGGAAGAATAAGCTTTCTGCTCTGTGTTAACCAACTCTACTTCATTCTACTCATTCGAGCTACAGCCAAAAGGAGGACCCTCTGGAGGGTAAGTTGCATTAGTACAGAAGAAGTAGGATAAAAGGAAGACTTGGCAGAAACTCAAAAAGATGAAGACTCTTAACTAATCTCTCTGTGATCGCCAAATCTTTATTTTTTCCTTTGATATGATAAATGATTCAGTTTGTTCTTAAAATCCCCTTTTGAATAATTTTTGAGTACATTTGCTAGTGGTAAAAGAATACTATAATTGTCTGGTGTTGCTTTATAAATTACTGTTGTCTATCTGCAAGTGCTGTGACTAATATGTTTAAATGGCTGGAAACCTACCTTTGAATCCATTAGACCAAATGCAAGTGTAAAAATATCCGCATCATAAACTCTCTTCAGTTATAATTACTTGACTATGATTGTTATAGGGTAGGTAAGCTTATCTTATTTTTAATTTTTTAAAACGTGCCTGGCATGGTAGTGCATATCTACAATCCTGGCACTCCAGGAAGCTGAGGGAGGAGGACCACATGTTCTATCCAAGCCTGGGCAAATTCAGTGACTTAGAAAGACCCTGTCTTACAATTAATAAGCAGTGACTGATAGCTCAGTGAAAAGACCCTGGCTTTGATCCCCAAAACTGCAAAACTGCAAAAATGAACAGCAAAAAAAAGAAGCAAAAGAAAAGCGAAGTGCTGTGCCTGAGACTTACACACCGTAACTACATCGCTGTTACACTCTTCCTGCCACTTTTGTCTCCGTGGCTCTCAATCGCAGGTCACTTTCCAGCCTCAGCCATTCAGCCCTTCCCCTGTGACAGGAATATACACATGGCCCCGGACTTCTCAGATCCTTTCTATGTTTCTTAGTTATTCCTACTACTTATGGAGCTTTTATTGTATGCCAAGTGGTGAGCTTAGAGCTTAATGAGGGTTATTTTGTGTAATTCTTCACTGCCGAATGGATTAGTACTAACACGATAGTGATGTTTCTTTACAGTTTAAAAATAGGGTATTCGGTAGTTTGTAACTTGATTATTAATTAAAATTAAATGTCAATTAAAGATCTAAAATTATAAAGAAAGACTAACAAAGGTCCAAAGCTTAGGACTGAAAGACTAAAAATTTTCCAAAATGGAGCTGGCCAAAAATCCTACTAACATTGTTGCTTAATCTCTTTCCCACTAAATACATATGTAATCAGACTCTTAGAGGCATACTGAGTGTTAACAAGAAGAACAGAGATCTATGTAACCATATGATACCAGCACAAAATCAGTTTGGAAATCAGCAAAGGTTTTGCTTCAGGAAATAACAATTTACCTGAAAAATCCAGAGAGATTTTGCACCCAACCACTGAAACAATATCACCCACCCAAAGACTTACTTACCAGAGGGAAATATCTAAAATTCAGGCTTCTCTGTTCCCTCTCATTCACTATAGGAACTTGACTGTCCTATGCTTTCAGACAACGTTGCATGAATTTGTACCCAGGGAACACTCAGAATGGTTTATCATCCTTTACTGGGTAGCTGCACTTAGCAATAAAGGAACCGAGTCCATTTCAAATACCCACCTCATTTGAGTTCATGGGTCAGAAGTTACTGAATAACACTCTTCACCTGTGTTCTTTTCCTATAAAGATGAGAATCAGCTATGCAGTCTTGAATATTGAGTTTTCATGTGTGCACAGATAATTTTCCCTTTGCGTATTTCAAATCATCTCCATACACATACAATGGGCCATTTCTAGAAAAAGATTCGAATACTCATATTTTTAGGCATGAAAATGTGCTGGTGCTAATAGCCCACATTCAGCCATTTGGTTTTTAAATTCTTAAAATAAAAAGTTCCATTATGAGTGTGTTTCCAGAATGGATTATTTCAAGTCTTGCATGGTGGAACAAAACTGAAATCTCAGCATTCCGAAAGGCTGAGGCAGGAGAACTACAAGTTCTAGCCCAGCCTGGGCAACTTCACGACATAGCTCAACCCTGTTTCAAATTATTTTTTAAAAAAGAGGAGTTGGAGCTCAGTGCAAAGACTCTGAGTTTAATATCCAGTTTCACAAAAGAAAAAGAATTAACGGGGTCAGAAACAGCATTATTAGGCCATGCGTGATGACTCAGTATTACTCACTGGAATAGACAGTACTGAGTTGCCACAAAGTACACAGCACTTTAAGGTAACATGGTTCCTGCTCCTTGATTAAGCTCTTTGGCCTCTTAGTTTCTAGTGTAAAACAGATGGCTTCAATGTGCAGTTACTGCTGCATAAATTTTGTAAAGCACATCATGATCTATTCATTCCATTCACTGCATTATTTCTTTGTTTTTAGTTACTTTGTATGAAATTTACTTTTCATTTTTAGCCTTATAAAAGGCTTGTAAAAGGAAAACTAAATGTCGTTAGTTCTCAGCCTTCCCTGTTTTCCTGCATATTTATATAGAGATAAAATTTCCATCCTATTACTTTAATTCTATTTTTCAAATTTGGTATATTGTAGTTTTCTTTTCACGTAATTATCAGTATTTGCCAACTTCTCCATAAGTATGTCTTACTTATATGTTGGTTTTTAAAGTGTAGTTTGTGATTTATAAAGATTTTTAAGTTTTCCAAGTTATTTTCTATCATTCAGTTCTGAAATTATTTTCTGTTATTTCCAGTGAAAATGTCATACGTGTTTTAAATTTGTACAATGTAAGGAAATTTATTTTACTATTTTATAATTATCTTGGTAATGTTCTAAATGCATTATAGAATGAACTTTCTGCAGTTACTGGATGAAATGCTGTGTAAATCTTAACTAAATCGGATAAGCTGAGTTTACTGTTTATTTTTCAATATCCTTATTAATTTTCTATCTCCTGTCCCATGACTCCCAAGAAAGTACTGTTGAATTCTTCCATTGTAATTGTGGGATTGTCTATTTTGCTTCTTTGGTCCATTTGTTTATTGCATTTTGAGGCTCTGCACTAAGATGTACAGTTATTTTGGACCAGGAAATTTTCCAGATGAATTGAACCCTTTTATTTGTAGCAAATGACTGTCTTTATTCTTGATAACATCCCTTATTCTGGACCCCACTTTGTCTAATATCAATATGGTCATGCTGGCTATCTTGAAATGAATATTTGTGGGGCTGGGGAAACAGCTCAGCTTGCCTGGCAAGTGCAAGGTCCTGAATTTGACTACCAGTACCAAAAAAAAAAAAAAAAAAAAAAAAAAAAGAGTATTTGTGCAAAATACATTTTCTATTCCTCTCTTTTTCTAGATAGGGTCCTGCTATGTAGTTCAGGCTGGCCTAGCCTTGAACTCACCATGTAGTCCAGACTGACTTCAAATTTGCAGCAATCCTCCTTCCTCAGCCTCCCAAGTGCTGGGATCACAGGCGTATGCCACCTAACCATCTACATTTTTCAATCTTTTATCTGTCTGTGTCTCTGTTTTCATGTTTTTGATGTTATTTATAAAAAACATGTAGTTTAATTTTTCTTTTTAATTTGATCTGATAATCTTTAATGAAAATAATCAGAATTTGACATAAAATGTGGTTGCTGATATGATTGATTTAAATAGTCTTATTAACTTCCTAATAATTTTATCTGATTTTTATTTTCTTTGTAAAAATGAAATATTTTAGGTTGTATAACTTTTATGTATCCACATTACACAAATGGGGTTTATTTTATTTCTTACTGGTTCCTCTGGAGTTTGTAATACCTGTTTTTAATTATCACAGTGTACCTTCAATTCTCTTATAATGGATTATTTATAGAAAAATATAATATATTTCAGTATCCTTCATTTTTCTCTTTTTGTGCTTTCCTTGTACTGGCCTGTGTTATAAACCCCACAATATATTGTTGGTGTTTTTTAATAATCCAGCACTTTTACCAAAACTAAAGGGAAAGATAATGATTATCCACTTATTTACCATTCTAAAGCTACATTATTTCTTAGATCTAAAATTATTTTCCTTTTCACACTTTTTAAACATGAGAAACATCTTTATTTTACAGTAATATTTAAAATATCCTTTTGCTGATACAGAATATTGTGTTGACAGATTTTCCTTTGGTGTCATTCAGCATTACAAAGTTGTCATTCTTTCTACTCTGGCTTTCAGTTTCTAACAAATCTATGTGAGCAGTTCTTATATCAGTACAGTACTGTCTTATCCGGCTTACCTGAAAATTTTTTTGTTTTATATTTCATAGGTTTTCAGAAATTTGATTATGACGTTTCTGGTGCAGTTTTCCTTGTGCTTTTCCCAGAATTCTTTAAATTTCTTGTTTCTGTGGACTTGTAATTTTCTCAAATGTGAGAAATCCTTAAGCTCTATTCTTCAAATAGTTTTTCTACTGTTTTCTCTAGTGAAACAGACAAGATGTGTCTGAGTTTCCCCCTTTTGCCTGTGCTGGCCAGTGGAGAGCATGTTTGGCCAGTGGCTATCATGCGCCCAGTCCCCCAGCTTCCCTCTCTCCCCTTGCTTCCCCTGCCCCCAGTGGAATGAGACAACTTGCTTCTTGCCTCAGAGTCCTTCTGGCACTCATAAGATTGCATAGGGGCTGCTCTCCAGGCCTCTCCAACAGAAGGTGTAACTTGGCAGTCAGCTGTAATGCCCCAACTCCCATCCCCCCCGCCCCCCGCCCAGGAATTGCTGGTGCCTCTTTGAAGAAAGTGAAACATCCCTAAAGTAACTAAGATCAAGAAAGGGGAGATCTGGGCCATTTTAACATCCCAACTTCCCCAAGCCCTGGTAAACTACAGGATAATATACACAGCAAGGCCTCTTGAAGATTCCCCAGTTTCAGCCCGGCCATTTTTCATAAAGATGCAACAACAGCTGTCAATCAAACAGCTCATGTCAGTCTCACTGAATTGCCTGTGCTGGCCCTGAGTTTCACAGCTGCTTCAACCAGTCACAAGCCTGCAATTGGACCAGTAAACAGCTTTGAATTTGAGCCAAACACAGGCCTACACTTGGTCAGGTCACAGGTACTACATTCATAACATGTTTCTCAGGCTTCTCAGATTAGTCTAGAAGGGTTTTTTCCAGTGTACTAACCCTTGTGCAGACACTCAGGTCCACTTAAAATACAGACTCATTCTGGTAGTCTTATAAATCTGCTCATGATTTATTCCTTACATAATATGGGATTGGAAGGTCTTGAAAATCTACCCAGCATTCAGTACTCTGATCAGAACAATCATTTCAAAAGAAAGAGAAAATGAACACTAGGGGTTGAGATACAGAGACAAGCAGCCAGTGAAGATCAATGACAGAGAATAGCAACCAAGAGAAACAACCAGTGCCATTAGGCATGAACAAGCCTCGAATGCCAGTGGCCAGCAGCAACAGACTCACACCCAAGAGAGTCTCCCACTGGTATCTGGAACAAAGCAGCACTGAACAACAGTAGCAGAGATTGGCAGCAGCAGCAGCAGTACTGGCCATGGTACCCTGCATTAACCGGTGTCAGCCTGTGGCCTCAGCATTGCTAGCAGGACTGTACTTTGTCAGTTCATGATTTCTATCTGAATTGAGCAAAGAAACCCTAACTGGCTAGCATCACAAGAACTCCACTTAGTCACGTGTTAAGTGCTTCCTACACACCTACAGATGCTTGGGTATTCTCTACGTTTCATTCTGTGAAATTCTCTTGCTATTTCTTCAAGTTGCTATTTTATTTTTCAGTGTCTAACCTGCTGTTAAACTAATTTAATGCACTTTTTGCTTAAGATTTATTTTTATTTTTAGAAGTTTCATTTGCTTTATACATAGGCATTCCTGATACACTGAACATGTTTCATAGTTTTGATTTTCCAGTTTCATCACATGTATCATTGCTGTTTCTATTGACTATTTCTTTTCTCCTGACAACAAATCATAGTTTTTTCTTTCACATTCTAATAATTTTTAGTATTTCTCACACATCTTGAATTTTACATTGTTAAGCACTACCTGTTAATGTATTTTTAATAACAAATTGTTTGATATGGCAGGAAATGAATTTATCATTGAATCAGTTCAATCCTCTTACATCTTGTTAGCATTGAAGTGGTGGCCCTCTGCCTATAGTGATCTTTTAGGTCCACTAGTAAAAAATGATACTTCTAGAAACACCATTTTAATGTCTTATATTTTCCATCTTATTTCTTCACCCTAACTCACAGTTCTGAGTGAGCTCAGCAGTTCCCTGGTAATTTTTCTCTCCTCTTAATATTTTTTATTTTGGCAAATGTGTGAAGTTTCACCTATTCATCTAGATCTGGGTACAGAGCTTTTAAATATTCTGCCTCACAAATTGTAAACATCTTGGTCTCCCCAGAGCTCAGTAACAATTTCCTCAAGTCATCCAAGCCACGAAGCTCTTTTCCCAAGAAGAACGTTTCCCTTCTCTCAGAAAGCACAGTCCTGTGCTCTCTTTAGTCTAATTTATAAAAGCACTTTGTTGTAGATTTTATTTTTAATTTTCTCACCTGTTTGATGGACAGAAAGTGAAGACCTGGCTATTGCCAAAGCTTGGAAAAGAAAGTCTTCCTTTACTTCCTTATTTTATAGAGAAAATTTTATCTTTAAATATAAATATTACAAGAATTAAAAAGTGCATTTAAGTCTTCCAAATTATTAACAAAGATCAGAGCACAATCAGAATATCTTATAAAGAATATGCTATATTACACAATAATTTTGAAAATAACAAAGAAAAACTGAATGAATATAAAAACATCAAAAGCAAGAAAAGATGGTGTTACAAAATTTTAAATCCTTAGTACAACTGAAGGACCTAAATCTGTGCAATGTGTCTGCATGTGTGTGGCAGTGTTGGTGGCGGTGTGTGTCTGGGTACACACAGAAATAAACACTGGAAAAAAATATGGAGAAAAATTATTTCCTTCAACGCAAAGGTATTGAATAGTTGTTTCAAGGTCCTTTCATGCTATACATGGACTACTGAGCTGGAATAATTTCCAGGAGACCGTTTTAAGGTTTCTGCTTGTATTTCCCAGCACCGCTGAGTAAAAGACAGCTTATTAAGCTGAGCCATTAGATCTGTGTTCACTCCTTTCTAATAAAAACCTACTTATGCTCTTAGGTACTGAACTGAACTGACCGAGCACATATTAACGGTCTTGGCTTAATCTTGCAATGAAATGTAGACCCATTTATTTCATAAATACTAATTAATGTTGTAAGTTTAATGGTTATAAATTTCAGTTATAGTGGTATATCTTTCACCATACAGTATACTAGGTTTTTACCTGAATCCTTCATGTGTAGGCATTTTGTCCCCATCAGTTTACAGGTTCTTTGAAGGTTGTATGAGTCAGGCATTCATTTAAATTCTACTCTTAGTTTTGATACTTATAAAGGCATTTTAAGTAAGATTAAATTAAGATCTCTGGATCTCAATTTCCTCATATCTTTACCATGCATATATTTTATTCTTAAAATCATTTGATTCTTTTATTTTTTAATGTCATAGGTAGGATTTGGTCCAGAATTTTAGAATAGCTTTAGAGAAATGGAAAATTAGAATATTCTTAAGATTTTTTAGAAGACTAACACAGACCAAGAGCAACACTAGACGCACACATGTAGATGAATGTCAAATTCACTCATACACATGCAATCTTACATACACCTAAGGAGAAAGCATGAAAATAAATGTGAACTAATGCAAATAAAGCTGACTCTCCTGAATGCCAGAAAATATTTCTTAAATAAACAGATATGCATAAAATATCTTTGGATATAAATATTCTGACAATACAGACACAAGTGCTTGCATATATTAATTTATAAATGGAGCTATTATGAATAAAGATCACAAAACAAAGTTATCTACACTGAAAAACAACTCCACATTTCTTCTGAAAGAATAATCATTGGAAAAAGAAGTTATCTGAAAAAGAGGAATATTTCTGAATATTAATGGGTATTATAAATTTAAAATAGTGCAAACATCATGCTTTCTTTTTTTTATATTATTTTCATATGATACATAAAAAATGTATAAGGGGTGATTGAAATATATGGTGAATATTTAAATATTAAAAATGATTACAGTAAAATACATGCTACAACTAAGCTCCCTCAAATACTTCCCCTTGCTTCAAACACACTTTTTTTTTTTTTTTTTTTTTTTTTGCGGTACTGGGGATCGAACTCAGGACCCTGCGCTTGCTAGGCAAGCGCTTATTCCACTGAGCTATATCCCCAGCCCCCCAAACACACTTATTTAACATTCTTGACAAGTTTTGAAGCAGTTCTGGAAGTCCTCTTTCACAATTTTCTTTAGTTGTACTGTCATGGCTGCCTTATTAAAAAACTTTTGCACAGCAAAAGAAATCAACTGAGTGAAAAGACAAGCCATAAAGTGAGAAAAATTTATGCCAACTATTCTTCAGACAAATGACTTACATCTATAACATAGAGAGGATTGAAAAGCATCAGATCATCCAGATTCAAAGACCCAACCCAAAAATGGACATCTGAGATGAATACACACTTCTCAGATGAAGAAATATAAATGGCAAATAAATATATGAAAAATGTTCAACATCACTGGTCATTCAAAAGAAGACATACAAACAGTTAAGAACAAGTATTCAGTCTTTTTTTATTTTAAAGAGAATAAAAAATAACAACAACACTGTTATGGTTTATACATTGTGTCAACTTGGAGAGTCTAGAGGTTTGGCTGAGTGACTCAGCAGGAAGCCAGGGTGCTTACTTTGTACACATCCTGAGCCTGTGTGAGAGGAGGGCATGGAGACTGTGTGAGTGCTACATGCCCCCTGGGTGGGGGTAGCCTGTTTACAAGGTAAGGGAGAAACAGAGGCTGCTTGCCGCCATTCTGTCCTTTTGCTTTGGTTGTTTCTGCTGTGCTCTGCTGCCAGGAACATTTGCCCTCTGCCATGTGCCACTCTGCCTCTGATCCAGCCAAGTATGGACTGAGACCTCCACAAACTGTAAGCTAAATAAATCTTTCCTTCCTTCATTTTAGGCATTGGATATTTTGTCTCGGTAAGGAGAGAAAAGTATCCAAAACAAACATACACAAAAACAAAACAAAGCAAAAACAATAAAAATAATATAAAGTTTCAAAACAAAGTGATAGAAGAAAGAAGCAAAGGAAAAAATATATAGAGAGAAGGATAGCTGTGAAAATTGTACTGTTAATGTGTAAAGATTTATTGAAAGAACAGTTAATGCTTACATTTTTTTACCAATTTTGCATGCTTATATCTGGCAGTCTAAACAACTAATTTGAAGGCAACAATATATAATACAACAACTACTGGAGAATCACAATTCCTGACTTGAAATTACACTACAAAGCTACTGTGACAAAATCAACATGGTACTTGCAAAACAAAAACAGACTTGAAGATAAGTAGAACACATTAGAAGATGCAGACACAACCACAAACACACTCAGCCACCTTGTCTTTGACAAAGTAGCCAAACATGTTGACTGGAAGAAAGATAGCCTCTTTAATAAATGGTGCTGGAAAACCAGGCTTTCCATATGCCAAAGACTAAAACTAGACTCATGTCTTTCACCATGCCCTAAACTAAAGTCAAAATGAATCAAAGAACAAAATATTAAAATAGAAACACTAAATCTATTGGAAGAGAAAGTAGGTAGAAATCTCAAAGACATAGGTGTAGGAAGAGAGTTCATGAACAAAAACCAAACTGCATGAGAAATACTTCAAAAAAGTCAACAACTGGGACTTCATCTTATTGAAAATTTTTGCACGTCAAAAGAAATCACCAACCGAGTAAAAAGAAGAGCCATTAATTGGGAAAAAATTTTAGTCAACTGTTCCTCAGACAAAGGAACATATAAAGAATGTTTTTTTAAAAAAACAGAACCTCAAAATTCAAAAACCTAATCCAGAAATGGGCATCTGAGATGAATACACACTTCTCAGATGAAGTAATACTAATGACGATTAAGTACATAAGAAAATGTTCAACCTCATTAATCATTTGAGAAATTCAAATTAAAACAACACTGAGATTCCATCTCACCCCAGAGAGAATGGCTATCATCAAGAAATCAACCAATAACAAATGCTGAAGAGGCTGTAGGGGAAAAACCCTTCTTCACTGTTGGTGGGAGTGTAGATAGGTGAAACCACTGTGGAAATCAGTTTGGAGATTCCTCACCAAACAAGGATTAGAAGTTCCACTTCATCCAGCTATTCTCCTTCTGGGTATTTTCCCAGGAGAGTTAAAAACATCATACCACAATGATAGGTGTGCACCCATGTTTATAGCAGTGCAATTTGTCGTAGCTAAATCTTGGAAACAACCCAAATGTCCATCAACTGGGGAACAGATAAAAAAGATGTGGTATTTTTATACAACAGAATACTACTCAGCTATTAAAAAAAGATAAACTGCATCATTTGTAGGTAAATGGATGCAACTAGAAGCCATACTCATAAGTGAAATAAATTGGACCCACATGTGTAAACATCATATTTTCTCCTTGATGTAGGAACCTCAAAGAGTAAATAAAACCCAAAATGTACAATAGATGACATGAAAGGGAAAGAAATTGCTGAAAGAAAGGAACAACTGGGATGAGGGAAAGAAGAAAAAGAAAATAGGAAAAAATAAAGAGAATAAAATATATATATGGATAGCTGGGCTAGGTAGTTCATTGAAAGTAACAGTTAATACTTAAAATTTTTTATATTTTGAGCAATTCTGCATTCTTATATCTGGTATTTTGATATCTTATATCTTAATCGGAACAACTGACTTGAATACAACAATATTCAATAGAAAAACCTCAAGTGAATTCCTACCATCTTGTCTAGTGAAACTCTATATTGTCTCTGTTTTATTTAATGATTTTTAAAATTCTCTTTAATTGTTTGAACAATCTTCTATTCTTACATGTCTTCTTACATGAAGATAACAATATGTAATATAACATAACTGATCCTGAGTTCAGTTCCCAGAACCAAAAAAATAAATAAATAAAGCTGACTAAGGGTGAGTTTGCTTTTGATTAGCACCATGGGAAGTCAATTTTAAACTGTATGTGTGATTTAAATACCCCTCCTCACCAGGTTGGACAGCTTCAACTGCCTACCCTTAATATTCCACTGTTGGAAGGAAACAAGAACAGAAAAGAAATGAAAAAAAAATAGATTTATAACATTACCCTATTCATTTAACATTAAAAGAAAATGTCACACTAAGTGCTTAATTTTATAAGTTTTCAAAAATCTAGGTTGGAATATTCTTTCATACTCACTAAAAATTATAGTGCTGTCCCATACTTGTTAAGCTGTGGTGTATTGCTAGATGAAGGGCAGAAGAAAAATTTGATTCACAATCTGTTTTTAAATGTATTTATAGTGCATTCTATTCTATAAAATGCTGCCAAACCATAATTCTAGTTATAATCTGATTTTAAATGCATTTTTCCTACTTTAGGAAGAGATACCATGAAAAATAAATAAAATAAATGGAATATGACATCTGTGCCATCACACATACATTTTACTGGATCAGTTGTTCTCCATCTTGGCTGTATGTTAGAATATGCTGGAGAGCTTTTACAATGCTAATAACCAGGATGCATCTAGACCAATTATATCAGCATCCAAGTAGGGGAAGGGTTGGACCAGGTACTAGTATTTTTAAAATTTCCCTGGTGATTCCAATATTCAGCCTAATTTAGAACTAAACACTTCAAACCTTACTGATTAAGTGTGGTCCTTGGACTTATAGCAACAGCCACTTCTGAGACCTAGGTAGAAACTAAGAATCTCAGATTACAATCAGATTTTTTAGGTGATTTAATTAAAACCCAAGAAAACCAATAGAATGTTTCTGCTTCCATCTCTTCAATGTAAAAATTTTAATGGAAGAAGTGGTTGTCATGTTCAAAATAAGTCTGAAGATAATTGATTGCTAAGACCATTACTTTTTTACTAATTCTGTGATTCACTCATAAAGATGAAATCTTTCTTCACCTAGAAGGGAGCATACATCATTTTTAGTAATACTTATCTAATAAGAAAATACAGTTAAACATTCATTCATCACAAACAGGTTTACAAAGTAAAGTATTCCCTTGCAGTTGAGTAGAAAACAATTGTCTTATGATTTTTCTTATTATCAAAAGAAATATTAATTTCCAGACTTTGAGTTCAATATTAAATTGCTTTATTCCCTTTTTACAGAGACATACTAGCTAAGGAACTTCATAAGCCAAATGTCAATAAAGGAAAAATTAGGTGACAGATCTCTTGTTCAGATCAAAAGAACAGCCAAGTCACTCAAACATTCTGTTCTAATCCCAGTTGTTTGAATAATAAACTGTAAATGAGTAAAGTTAATTTAACAAAACTGAAGTTTGGATTGGGACATTAAAATGACACAAACTTTTAAATTGAGAAAGCAATTGCCATACAAAGTATTTTGTTGTGGACTAAATTTACATAATGGAAATTCTAGGCAACCTGAATCAATGCAAAAAAACCCAATGCAATAACAACTTTATTAAGATAACAGCCATATACATATAGGGAAAAAGAAATTTCCCTCAGCTTTAAAATGGTATTCTAACAGAAACTAGTATTATAAATTCTTCAGTAACAGAATAACATTGGCTGATACAGTGATATTTCTTGTGTTAACATGTTAATGCAAACTTAAGTTTCTTAGCATTTTCTCCTGTAACATTGATGCTGTTCTATATAGCAAATGAAAGTTTAAATTGAACACTGTACCAGGAATGTTGATTAGTGCTTCATAGTTTTTAGAGAATTTTCTCTTCCCTCACTCAATACTTACCACAACTCTGTAAGTTTAGTTGTCCCTGTTAGAGAGGGGAACTCAAATTTGGGGGAAGTTTATAGCACATCCAAGAACACACCAGCAAGTAGTAGAGTGAAGACTCACGTCCACATTTATTGCTCTAAGTTTCTCCCATACCACGATTTCTTGCATATTTTATTTATTTCTTTTTTTTACAAAGACTTTCTAGCATCATTTTTAATAAAGAAAACAAAGCCAGATAAATGTTTTACCTCCAGCATGGTGGATCTGTGGTTACTTCTTATTCCTGAAAGGTTCGTTTGGCTTCATAAATTTGTGATTGGTGATATGCCACCTGTAATGTGCTGGACAGTCTCTTGCTGGGACCTCTCAGAGAGCTCAGCCCTTTGTTCTTCACTAGGCAGAACGGGCCCTGGGGCCTGGATGGGGCCAGGCGTGAGGTGGCTGCGAGGCCCGTGCACAGGGAGCAGGGAGTGGGTAGTTCAGCTCCTTGTCCTTGGAGTTCCAGAGGGAGGGGCCTGGGTACTTAAGGTCCTGAGACAGGCTGTTCCTGGGACCAGGTGGGTGTTCACGTGGGCTCAGCTCCTCACCTCAGCCTGCAGCCCCGGGATGGCCACCAGAGCTGGGCAGTGATTCTCCCAGGCGGGCAGCACTCTGCCTCTGGGAGGCACTTGGGCTTCTCCCATGCTGCCCTCATAGGAATCAGGCCCAGACATAAGGAGACTCAAATTCCTCAGCTCCTAGCAAGCTGACCTCTGCACTCCATGTTCGTAGCTTAGCCAAAGTCACTGCTTCAAGGAATCCACGAAGGCCACCACAGCCAGATAAGCTCCTTGAGGCTAAGTGCCACGCCTTTCTGAAAGGGAGGTTTACACACCTGTGGTTGATTTCTCCTGCAGGTCCTGGGTTATCAGAGAAGCCTGTGGGGAATATTTTACAGATAAGGAGACAGTGACTTCTGTGCCTCCAGTGTAGAAGGGTGGCTCCTGCAAGCATGGGCCTCATCCTCTTCCCAGTGCTGGCAGATCTGGGGAGTGATTGGGCTGCTCGGGCATCACCCTGTCCCAAGGCAGAGCCAGGGTGACTTGCTCTCAAGTGCGGTACAGGTGTTGGCTCGCCTCAACTGCCTTAGAAGTTGTCACTATGGAGATCAAGATTCCTTTCCCAGAAGACCTCACAGCTCCACTTTCAGGACTTGAATCTGTCCCCGTAAAAAACATCATCATCATCACAGCTGCTCTTTGTGGAGATTTTACTGACTTCTGGGATTCATAGACATGGTCTTCGTCTGTCCTTTGCCAAACTCTGTGTGGAGGGTGTCAGCCCCTCGCTTTGTAGCTTAGTGGCTTCAGAGAGTGAATGTGCTCAAGGCATAGGTCTAGGACTGTGCTGGTGTGAGTCTTAGCCCTAGCCTAAGTTTTACCTAGAATTCTGGACCTAAACTCTCTTTTATAGCTGAGGATGTGAGGCACCAATGAATGGAGTCTTGGGGTGGAGGGAGAGCTTAGTGGCAGAGCATTTGCCTGGCATGTGCAAGGCTCTGGGCTCAGTCCCCAGCACTGCCAATAAAACAAACAAAGAATGGAGTGTTGGCTAAGGTTGTCAACATGCAGTTGTTTACTGTATTCTTTTTTTCCTTCACAATGCTTGTCATTGCCTGACACTATCCTGGAGATGTGCAGATGACATCAGAATCTGTGGATTTCAATTTATGTATTTAATTATGTATTTAGAATATTGAGAATATATGACCTCTATCCTGGGTTTGGCAGGGACTGCTGGAAATGTGGACATACTTGTGTATATATGTTTAAGCGCTCTTAAAGTGCACAGTGTCCTACATGGGAAGAACACTGACCTATGGAGGGCTGGGGGGGACGTGAAGGGGAAGGGAACATAAAGGGCGTCAAGACATGTTCTCTTGCTTCTGTTGGGAATGGAGGTTCCATACGGGTCTTGTGTACCCATGTGTCTGGTTCCGAGAACTGCGTGGTGCATAGTAGCCTGGTCTAAGTTGGTTGATGGATCTGTGTCTCCAGATTCAAGAACCATCTGGTGCATGGCAGTGTAGCTCCACACTGATGGGCCTGTGGCAGAGCAGGACTGAGGGCCCTTGGAATTTTCCTGACTTACTTGTTCATTCCACAGACACTCAGGGTGCACTGATCAGGCACCCGGGTCTGTGGTAATCAGGAGCCATCACAATAGCCCAACTGACTGAGAATGAAACCAAGCAGGGACAGTTTCTGGGGCAGGGTTTGGGCTCCTGGAAATGATCCTGGAACCCAAACCATCCCCTATTTTATTTCTTTTAATACTTATTTTGTTCATGATGATATTTTATTTTTCCTTATTTTTAATTTTAATTAATATTTGCAGGGCACAATGATTATGTTCATCCCGGGGAGCTGGCACAGAGACAGAACAGGTCTTGATGCCTTTTATATTCCCTTCCCCTTCACATCCCCCCAGCCCTCCATAGGCTGGTGTTCTCCCCATGTAGGACACTATGCACTTTAAGAACGCTTAAACATTTATACACATATATGTCCATATTTCCAGTAGTCACTACCAAACCCAGGCTAGAGGTCATATACTCTAAATACATAATTAAATACATAAACTGACATCCACAGATTCTGATGACACCCGCACATCTCCAGACAGCCATATTTGGAGGAATAGCATCTTCTTTGGTTTCTGCATTATACTTGTAGTTGACTTCTGTGCAGACTACTGTTGGTCACCATTGCCCAAACCAGGAAAGAAATTTTGGTTTGATTTGTTTGTATTTTGAGAGAGCCTCACTATATAGTTCAGGTTGGCCTCAGACTCACCAAGTGGTCCAGGTTGACCTCAAACTCCAAATGATTCTCCTGCTTCAGCCTCCTAAGGGCCAGGATTACAGGCACTGTGCCTCCACATATGGCTAGCGAAGAAATACTTAAGTAGGAAATAATATTGATTATTATGTATAGTAAAGTTAATTCTTAAATAAATTCTACTTTTTCTGCTAACACACTGTTTACCTTTTTCATCTGGAAATGGTCTACCTTGTTTATTTTTTTTAATACAAACTCAGCATATGGTGAAGTGGTATATAGACATCTAGAAGATAGGTTAGAGTGATTTATTCCCATACAATATTCACACAAATTCTTTCGCTTTTTCATAACTCACTTATATTTCCTTCTAACTTATGCCGGCATATTTTGTTATTCTTTTCTATGCTTGTGGCAAAAACATTCATACATATCAAAGTGAAAAACTTAAATATCTAAAAGACTCAATAAGTAATATTCTTTTTTAATAATTATATATTTACATGTTCACGAAATTAAGAAACACATGGGAGAAAGTTTGAAATACATTTTAAGTGAATCAATGATACCAAATACAAAATAATTAATCAACACTTCAATTCCAAGTAATTTTTGTTCTTTAGAATTCATAATGATTTCTCAAATCCCATTTATTTTCATTGAGCCAGCAATATAATCTCCATGATAAATAAAGACACCTTTGGATATTGTGGTTATTAATACAGTGTATTTTCTTCCATATTTTTGAAGGCAGTTACAGTTATTAAATGATACAGAACTAAAAATTAGGAAAATAAACCTTAAAATACTGACCTGTCTATAATATTCAGATACTTTTCTTGACTATACATCTACAGTAATGATGCAGGTATAAATTGATTCAATTTCCAACCAAACCAAATTTTCAATCCTTAACAGTTTGTCTTAGTAGAAAATACTTTCCCATGTTAGAAAAACAAAAGTTAGCTAGTCAACTAAAAGAAGACAAATACAAGATGTTTATTTAATTATTGATTGTATGTGAAGACATTTATTTCTGTGGCTGTATCTCCTGCCTCCATGAACTATGACCCTTAGAATTCATTCTTTTATGTGGCTTAGTGTATTTGAGTACAGGCTAACACTCTGACTTGGTTTTTACCAGTGAGAAGCACTATAAGTATCTGTGTTCTTTCCAAGTTTGGTACTAAGAAGCTTTGTAGCTTACATCTAGATATTTTTAATTACTTGCTCTAGAGGAGGCCAGCCACTTTAGAAGAAGCCCAGTCCATGAAACCTCAGTGCTATGAAGAACCCAAGACAGATGCACAGAGAGAGAGACTGTTGACTAGGCCTGGTTGTTTAAGCCATCCACCACTCTTAATAGGCACATCAGCGAAGAGACCACCCCGATATTCTAGCTCCAAACACTATGCAGAGAAAACCTCGAAATCAGGCTGACTGCTGAGACTGAGGACTCATACAGGATTCTAATTAGCCTTCTGCCACCTCCCACCAGGTTGCCCCCTTGATCCTGATGAGACCCCAGAGAACATGGAGCCACTCTGAGTCATTTTCACTGTATTCTGGTGGAATTCCTGACCCACAGAAGTGTGAAAAAAATTTCTGTACAAATGAATTCAAAAGATGGCCTCTATTTATTGGACCCTGTAATGTCTATATTCTACTACAAGCTGAGACTCATTACCTTAAATGTTCAGTGGTATAAAATTCAATTTATGCCTAAATGGTGTTTTAAAATAGCTCTTATAGGTACAATTTGGCCACTTAAAAACCTAGCCGCTTTTCATACTTGGAGAGATTTTACCCAATACCTCTTTTCCTGTCAAAAAAATAAGCCTATGCAAACACAAACTAACAAAAAACACCCATGTTTCTACTCTTCTTCAGAGTTTTCTAATAAAAAAATCTCCCAACAATGGGACTGACTAGCATCATGTACACGAACTGGACACAGAATTCCCTCTCCAGTGTCCCCTTCCCAGGGACATCTCCATGCCCATCTTCCCTTTTGAGCAGTAGAACTCTCTAGAAAGACGTTCATATGAAAGCCAGTAAAGCACAGCCCAGTAAGCCAGGGAGGCACTAAGTTCTTCACTGCCATATATTTTTTTTCATCAGCTCACTATTAAACTATAAGGGTAAATTAGATATTACTATATGCAGCCAAATTTTAGGATGATGTCTTATGGAGCAGCAAAAAGTAATAGGAACGATTCCAATTCTTTCTCTACAACATTCCAAACCAGTTATAGAACTACTAACTGCCCTAAGATATTTACAAATGTTGCTGAATTATTCTATTATAATGAATAAATACTACATCACAAGGCCACAGATAGTAAAGTTCCTGAAATGATGTTACTTTTCACTATCATCATGTCCTTTGAAAAATAATATGAGATGAAAAAGTATTTTATTAAGAATGAGGAATAATTTTCTTAACAGAAAATTTACTATTCTTAATATATAATCACAGTCACGACCAATCTTGCATACCAAAGGGAGTTAGCTTTAGAATTAATCAACTGTTTTTAAATTAATGTTCCTTTCTTACTTGTTTTTATTTTGCCATACATTAAATTGGAGTCAAAGTTTAATAACCTTTTTTTTTTTTTTTTTTTTTTTGCGGTACTGGGGATCGAACTCAGGACCCTGTGCTTGCTAGGCAAGCGCTTATTCCACTGAGCTATATCCCCAGCCCCTGGAGTCAAAGTTTAATAGAAGCCAAGCGTGATGGTACACGTGGGAGGCAGAGGCCCAAGAGTCACCATGAATTCAAAGTCAGCCTGGGATGCACAATGAGTTCAAGGTCAGCGTGAACTACATAGCGGAACCCAGTCTCTAAAAAAATAAGGATGTAAATAAATAAATAAGTTAATAGAAAGTATTAAAACAAAGTCAAAATGCAAAAAATTAATAACTCATACCTGTAAAACTTTTGTAAATAAGAAATTACTTATTTAAGAAAACTAATCTCTTTAATAACAAGAGAAGGATGGTCATTTATCTGGCAATGTGACTCTCTGGTCTGCTTGTATAACACGTGTTGTTTTAGCAGAATCTGAGAAGAAATAAAGTGAAAGTATTATAATACATTGTACTTTGCAAGTAAAGTAAAGAAGAATTAAACAGTAAGTCCTCTATTATGTGCTCTATTTGGCTAAATTAGGCATGGAGTTAAATTATGAAGCTGTTGGTCAAATACTTACATGAGAACAGAGTATATCATCCCGGCCACCAGATTGGAAGACCTCACTAATTCATATGTAACCGCTGAGGGTTTCTGACACCAGTCTTTAGTCAGACATGTGAGAAAACACTCAAGAGAGTACAGAAGTTGATCAAAGAAAACTTTACTATTTTTCTCATTTGCCACTTTCTTGTAAGATTTCCAGATATATCCAAAGTGTGTATCTACACATTCATAAAATCACATTAATCTCAGTTACTTTGAGGATAAGATATTAAGTAACTTGTACTAAGTAATTTGCTGTGTAAACCATTATTTCAATGGGCTGCTACACAAAGTCAGAAAATTATTATATGACTTGATGTAAACAATACATTTTCTGTGTTCTTAATTCGACTGAAGACTTCCAAGAACAGTAAGGAAATTGCCACTGACTATACTCATTCACTTATACGGCACAATGTGGTCAGATGCACCAATTCCTGAAAGAATTATGAACAGTGTATACTGAAATATCCATTTAGAAGCTTTGGAAGCAAATAAAACATAATATTACTAAGCAAATAAAACATTAGTAAGCAAATAAAACGTAACATTAATATGAAACATCATATCCAGCCAAAAATACCTACATCAATTCAATGTTCCAGTAGGAAAAATAATTATGGTCTGTGTTTATGGTTAAAAGTCCATTACATGTATTTTACCTCAATTAATATTCTTAAAACCATATGGAATATTTTCATTATCAATAGTGATAAGAATATTAAAGAATCAGCAAAGAGACAGACAAGTTTCAGAATCCTCTCTAGCTTCTTCCCTGATGAAACTTGAGTTCTGCCACACTGACTTCTGAAAGGAGATACAGTCAGCTGGCTTCCATGTCAGAAGGGGATGTGAAGTTGCCTTAAAAAGACACTTCTCAATGGGTTTACTATGTTATCACTTGCGATACATTTGAATTTTTGAAAGGGAATAATCGCTCAGCTAAAACGATTAAACCCTTACTATGGGATCACTAGTGACAGTCTACTCATGCAGTCCAGCTCATTCATGGTTCCTGTGGTATAACTCAGAAGATACGAGGAAACAGGGAGGTCACTACTCAAGATTGATGGGTTCAGGCAACTCCAGAACAAAAGTAGGCTACATTGAGATTAAAGTTATAGAAGTACAAGATAAAATACTAAAACCAAATGACAAAGACAAGTTAAACCAGAAAGGAGAGACAGACTCACAGACAAACCCACTGGCAAGGGTGAGTCATAATTTTACAAGAAAAAGGAGTTAAAAGGAGAGAGAGGGCTTGAAAATGAAGGAGGAGGTTGAAATTGGATAGAGGGTAGCAACAGACGTAACATATAACTGTATTTTAGAAAGCATACCACATCTTAAAATTTCAGTTATTATGAATTATTAGTTAATTAAGTTTCATAATATGGCTCCAAATTCATCTTAGTGATAGGTAAAAGTCCCAGCTACATGAGAGGCTGAGGCAGGAAGACCATCTATGGAAGGTCGCCCTTCAGTATGGAACCTATCTAGCATGTGAGAACCCCGAGTTCAGTCCTCTGTACTGACAGGAGGAGAGGCAGCTCTATTCGGCTCCTTAGTTCCACAGATCTTCCTCACTCAGACTCTTTCAGAGATAAATTTATACTAACTACCAATTTCCTAATTTTCCATTCACTAATCAATCTCCTCCTATCCAGCTTCCAATCCCATCCTGCTACTATGGGAATTCCACAGTAGGTTACATGTGACTTTGACATACGTCAGTGCGCATCTTCTGACCCAATCTTACTTGAATTTCAACAGTCCACTGCCCATTTTTCCCACTCTATCTTTGCTTAAACACTCCTCCCATCACTTTTATAATATCTCATTCTCTCGCCAGGTCCTCTATTTTCTAGCTGTTCCTCTTTCTTTGCTGTCTCACCTAGTCCTACCCAATCCTTAGATGTTGCAGGCCATCAAAGTACAATATTCAGTACTTTTGCTTCTTTCCCTCTGTACTATCGTTGTGTGGTTCTATTCATCCTGTTGCCTCTAGTTACTGGACATATTTCCGTGACTTCTGTGTGTGCATTTGTAGCAGACCTTTTGGCTCCAGGCTGAGAAGTGTATACTCCAGAGAGTCCCTAAACAGCCAGCCAAAGCCTAACTCCAGATCTTTCCAGTCCTGCCCTAGGTTCATCACTCCCCATCTCAGTTAATGGCATCCCTAATTCCTCCAGTTTCAAGCCAGAAGCCCAAAGGTCACTCTTGACCCTCTTTCCCTAAATCTATTGATTTCTCATTTCTCTCTCTTGACTGGGACTTTTCGAAACTTATTCTCTAAACTGCAGTAAAAACTTTCTTTCTTTCTAAACATTTCAAAGCAATCCAAAAAGATGTTTTGTTTGGTTGGTGTTTTGTTTGGTTGGCTATTATTTGCTTAAAAGCCTTGAGAAAAGGTTCAATATCTCTTGTACTTACAGGGAACAAGATCACTGGCCCCTGTGGTCTCTCATACTCTTCTGCTGCTTATTGTGGGCTCCAATTTCACTGCGCCGCTTCAATGCAAAGACACAGCCGACTCTCCTGTGACAGTCTGTACTGTGGCTCCTGTGCCTGGTACATTCCTCCCCTTTCCCAGCCCTTCACTAACTTAACTCTAATTTAACAAAATTATTTCCTCAAACCTGCTTCCCTCAGCCACTTCTCCTCCTGGGCCTCAGAATGCCTCGGGACTGTTATTGCACTGTGGACCTTTCATACATAAACCATGCCACACTGCACATTTATGCAGCTACTTATGTGGCTGTAAATCCCAAAAGGGAGGAAAGATACTGATCTTTTTAATTTACTTCTATTGTATATGTTTTATTGTGTGTATTTAAGAAATACAATATGATGTTTCAATATATTCATAGAGTGAAATAGTAATTAGTTGAACAATTAGCATTTCCATCATTTCATATGTTTACTCTTTTGGGTAGGGCAAGGCAACCTACCATATCCATTTCTACGAAAAGTTACAATTCCAATACAATATTAACACAATTTTATTCTGTACATTATATCTCTAGATATTTTTCATACCACATATAAGCAGCTTAGTAGCTCTTGCTTTATACTTTCTTTCTCTTCAACTCCTTCCTCAGCACACCATCATTTTATTCTCCACCTCTGTGTATTTAGCCTTTGTTTTTAGATGTCACAATTTACTGATAGAGTTCACACCACACTTCTCTTCCTGTCTGATGAATGTTACTCTGATTTTGGTCATCATTGAAAGTCCAGTGCCCAGTACAGTAGCCATCAAATAGTAGGGGTTCAGCATTATTTGTTGAATGACTAAGTGGAAAAAGTAAACTAAATAGGTAGATAATATTTTAAGTCTCTAGTCTACAATGTCTTTCAGATGAAATGTTTTTTCCTCTGTGTCCTTTACTGTCTTCGTGTTAGTATCATCTTTATCATACTGATTATTCTATACATACCTTTGGCCACCACAGGCTGTGAGATTTTTAGAGGCCTTGAAGGTAAAAATCAAGTCTTGTTCACTGTTGTATTGTGGGGCCTGTCACAGTGCTGGGCATGTCATAGGCACGCAGAAGTGCAGAGATCTGAAGTAGTGAAAAGTTGAACTCTGCTGACTTTATGATTTCAATTGGCCCTGCTTCAACAACAAACCAATTTGCACGCAGGAGGTGAAACCAGGTATGACTGAGGAAAATTGCTTAATCTGCTCTATATATTACAGGTAATGACCCAAATCTGCTATCAGGCCCTGCCAACCTGCTGAGCCCCAGTGTAATTCAATGCATATGATTGCTGACGCTTCTTCATTTATAAATTTAACCCACATATTGAAAGTTCATGGCCCTTTTAGTACAAACAAAATGCTCTATAGTAATTATTTATTTTTTGGAAAATGGCAGATTTAAATCCACAAGAGATAGTTTTGTTTTGTTTTACAATTAAAAGAAAAACATTACTGTACCTAACAGATATTTTTAACATTTACTAACCAGAAGGTATTATGAGAGAGAAAGGAAATAGAAATAGGCTTTATTCAGAAAGGTACATTATATTTATGAGTAATAGACCCTTAGAGGCTTAATTTTTTCTGAGACAAATTAGATGTACTTAACCTTTAAAGTTCACATTAAAAAAGAAAAACTGTATATCGCACGACCTGTCTTGAGGAGTTTCCTGTCGGCATAACACTTCTTTAACTGGGTCAGTGGTTCTTACCAAGGTTGTCAACTCCTAGTTTATGTGCTCTGTTAAATGTAACTGATAAATACATTCAATTTTGCTCTTAGTGATTGGCAATCTCTCCACTCAGATAAGAAAAGAATATGAAATATGTCTTATTAGCTTGTTCTTTGCTTTCAAATCTGAAGGATTAAACCTTATCAAATGAAAAGTTTTTTTCACTATGCAGGGAAACCTGTGGGATAACACATACTGTAGATAATTGGTTAGCAGGAAAAAAATAGGCATCTTCAAGGTTCTCAGATAATCATCTCTTAGATAAGGAATCTCCTACCTTTAGCTATACTGTATTTAGAAGCTAAGCATACCATCAAAGCAAGAACACACTAGAACGAATGCCATGTATGAGTTAATGAATAATATTCTAAAATAAGCATTACACTGCTGTCTCATTTATATGTATCAGTGGATGTGCTTTTTATGTATAACTAAGCTTATTGGAAAGAATATTTCCAAAGGATTTTTTCTACATTGGCTTCGGGTAAGAGATTTCACATGCCTAACTACAGATTAAGATATTACTGTACTAGGTGATATTAATAGATATGTTACTTTCTGCTTCTGCACACTTGTCAGAAATAGAGATAGAAAATTACCTCTTTTACTTTTAAAATAAACTTTATAGAAATAATGTATTAAAATGAAATGTTCCTACATTTAAATTTTTTTTTCTTTTTTTGGAGGTAGTGAGCAGCTTTATTTCACACCGGTGGTCCTGGTTGGGATCTGTCCCTTAACAAAGCCAGAGGTAGCCCAGTGCTTGTGGGCTAGCACTTTTATGTGATGCATAAGCAGGAGTTACAAAAACGAGACAGAACAGCCTGGCAGTTCTCTGACGAGCTAGCAGGATGAGATCATTGGTTACAAGGCTAGATTAATGATCATTATCTTTTTTTTTTTTGGTCTTTTTTAATCAAAATTTATTTTAAGAATGGAAGAAGGAAAACATTAATGAACAGACATCCTTTTACCAAATAACATAAGAATAATACAAACAATACAGAGTTACAGACAAAGTGTCATGAAATTATCAATGGTTCTTGTATTACATTTTGATATATTCAAAGTGATTTCTCAGGAAAACAAATAGAGACATGCAGAATTGATCAAATAATTAATCACTAACTGTTCCTTTTAGTAAAGTGATAGAAGTCAGTAGTACAACTATGCTAGCTACCCTGTATATACACACATACATAATTTCCCGTTCTTTCTTTTATCTTTTCCCTCACCCCAGGTGCTTACTTTTCAGCATGTTCCTTTCATTTCACAATGTCTGTCATAACTTGTAATTTTTATTCATTCTTTCAGGTTCTTACACTAGTGAGACAATATGTTGCTTACACATGGTGATCCTATTTATTTCACTTATGAGTATAGTCTCTAGTTGTGACCATTTACCTGTAAAAACCTAGAGTTTGTCTTTCTTTATAGCTCAGTCATATTCCATTATATAAAAGTACCACAATTCTTTTATCCAATCCTCAGTGGATGGACATTTGTTTGCTTCCACAATTTAGCCATTACAAATTGCACTGCTATGAACATGGGTGCACCTATACCGCTGTGATATGATGTTTTCAGGTCTTCTGGGAAAATACCCAGAAGGGGAATGGCTGGGTTGAATGGGACCTCCAGATCTAGTTTGCTGAGGAATCTCTAAAATGATTTCCACAGTGATTTCACTAATCTGCCCTCCCACCAGCAGTAAAGAAGAGCTCCTATTCACTACAGACTCACCAGCATTTGTTATTAGTTGATTACTCGGTGCTAGCCATCCTTACTGGGGTGAGATGAAATCTCAACATTGTTTTAATTTGCATTTATTGAATGACTAATGGTTTTGAACATTTTCTCATGTATTTGTTTGCCACTTGTGTTTCTTTATCTGAGAAGTGTGTGTTCATCTTAGATGCACATTTTTGGATTGGGTCTTTGAATATGGGGGTGCTGATGTTTTTTTAATTCTTTATATGTTCTAGATAGAAGACTTTTGTCTGAGGAACAGTCAGCTAAACTTTTTTTTGTACATTTTAAATATAATTCAATGGATTTCAATATATGTGTACAACCAAAAGAAACTGTCTCACGAAACTGTTTCTGTGAAAGTGAAAGTTTTTATTCAATCATCTTTGATAAATTTTTAATTATCATTTTCTTCTTGGAGCTATTCTTATTAAATCTGTGATGAACATTCATGTGCAAGATTCATTGATTTTTTTTTTCATTTTTCTTTGATAACCACCTAAGAGAATAATTCCTAAGTCATAAGTATATACTAAGCTTTTGTAGAAACTGCTGGTCTTTAAAAAGCCATATATTTTTGTTAGTAATATTACAGACAGCTCAGTTAGTTGCAAATATCATGACCACTCAGAAAGGGATAGGCCTTCCAAAGGAGTAAATAGCAGAAGACACATTACAACTTGGGATAAAGGCACATTGTTTAAAGACTGGACCCCAAGACAAAGATAGAATGATTACACCCACGTACTTCCTGTAAGGATGAGCAGCATTGATTCCTATTTTACATAGGTATTGATCACCTTGAGTTTTGGGGGTAGGAAGAGCGATTGACCCTCCCTCTCCAGTAGAGTCCCTTTTTGGTCTATGTATACTTGCTATGTGACTTGCTTCTCTATTTGATCCCCATTTAATCAATATTACCTAAAAAAATGATGCTGGTAATCTTATTGGTTGACCATAGGTTTGTCCCACCTCATATCCACCTTGTGATTTCCCATTGCATCAAGGTTACCTAAGCAACTGTACTTGTAATCTTTTCAGTTGATTACAGTTTTGTCCCACCTCAGGTCCGCCTAACCTTGAGGCTTTGCTCTGTTAAACCTCCTTAAGAAGTAGGATCCCCAACAATCCACTCAGGACTCCTTCAGTCTCTCTTAGAGAGAAGCTCTTTCCCCCAATAAATATTTCCTGCCTGTAATTTCCATTGCTCCTAGAATTCATAGAGAACTCTGTACATCAGACAACTAACAGGCTAGCAAGTTTGGAGCTATCCTATTTCCCTCACATTGTTTAGATCATTTGGAAGACCTATATCATCCCTACATCAATAATGTTCAAAGGTATTGAGAGAAAATATGTATTCAACATTTATTCATTCACTCAATAAATATTAAGTATAAAGCTATATGTGATAGCATAACTTTGTATGTTACGTACTCACAATGCAAGTAGACACAATCCTTGCCTTGAACTCACTCAGAGAATGTGATAAACAACTCCCCTTATAACATGTGTAAGACTGATAGCTGCAGACATCACCCTATAAGTAGTTGTCCAATGAATATGCTAAGCCATATGTTTTTGGCTCTTACCAACTAGTTATCTAACTTTGAGGAGACAAAATCTCCTGAGTTTTTCTAAAAGGATAGGCTTTTCTTCCATTCTTACATCTGGTAATCTGAGCAAGCTAGTTGAGGATAGCGATATGTAATATAACAACCAGTATTGATTCATATTATTTTGTCTTGAGACCCTGTGTCACTTTGAATATTCTTGCTTTGATTTGTTTATGTTTGTGATACTGGTATACTGCTACTGTTCTCTTTTTTTGTGTTTGTTTCTCATTTACTCTCTTTAAAATAAAATAAATTAAATTAAAATAAATAAAAAGATAGATTTAGCCAGGTGTGGTGGCTCACGCTTATAATCCTAGCACTTGGGAGGCTGAGGCAGGAGGATATTTGCAAGTTCAAGACCAACCTGGGCTATGAAATGAGCTCAAGGCCAGCCTGAACTGCATAGGGAAACCCTGTCTCAAAAGGACAAAAATTAAGATAGGTTTGAAATAATCATTATTTTTTTCAAGTATTAAAATAAATCTGTGATTTCTAATGAAATTAACATAAATCTAAGTATTATGTTAATCTAAATATTAACTAAATTAAATTAACATACATTTTAATGAATTAATTTTTATAATTTTTAAATAAAATTAAATAAATCTGTAGTTTCTAATGAAGTAAAAGGAAGCAGCAACAATTTCCCAAATATGTAAATAAAGTTGATAATAATGAGTTTTAAATTTTGAACTTGTTGAGAGTTTTGTTTGAAATCGATGAACAGGGTAATGTCTAATAAATATGAGTCATGTGGATCATTTCTTAAAGTGTAATAGTTTCACTGATTCAGCATTAGAACATTAGTTACATCAGAAGTCAACATCAGTGACACCTGGAAGACAAATCCTCACTGATTCTCAACCAACCAGCAATCTAGAAATGAAGACTGGCTGTAGACAAACAGAAGTGTAAACTGAACTGAAGCAAAGCACAAATCTTCCATGGGCTGCCGATATTACAATTTCTATATGTCACATTTTACTGCTCTTGATACTGAGTAAACAGAAAACTGGTTTGCCCAGCAGCCATTAACGATATTTCTCATAGGAAATAGTTCAAGAAATGATTTCCATGAAAAAATTAAAATAGGTAAGCAGCCAATCTTGTGGAAGTATTAAGAACAGATAACATTACTGCCTGTCATTAAAAATATTTTCATTTTAAACATGAATTTATAGGGACTGAATCCCTAATTATTTATTTTATTTACTTATTTGGCAATTTAAAGACCTTGAATGAAGAGTTTTGTGTTAATTTGTTTTGCTTTGTCACACTTATAACATCCTTAGCTGTAATTACTCTCTGCCGCCATATTCAATTTTAGACTTTAACGTAGAAGTAGCCTCCCCATCCCGAAAGATAAAGACCCGTTGTTGTTAAGGGTAGCTGAGGATGTAGTCAAGAGCTCAAAGTATAAGAAAAGATTCCCTGGGGAAGAATGAAGAAAGTAAAGCATCTTTGCCCAGCATTTGAATAAGCACTCGAGTGCACACATTCTTCAGATGATTACCAAACAGTGAATAACACAGTGACAACTGCCTACCTCAGAGGTTTTAGAAGAGACACTAGGCTCCTGGAATCAGAAAAGTATCTAGAGCCAAATGAGTCAATGGTCTGTCTAACTGGAGGTCATACAACTGACTTTTCTCCAAGCCTTATTTTTCTATCAAAATAATAATCCTTGTTTTTTTACATAGCTTTATAATACTTAACAGAAAAGGCATAAAGAATATATATATATATATATATATATATATGTATATGGCATAGAGTTAGGAAAATGATAATAAATAACAGGTATTTATATACTATATAAATGTAAAATAATTACTATCATAATTTCAAATGTAAATACCAATTAAGGTTTCTAGGTAAGATCAGAGAATAGTCATTAAAGAACATCACAGGGGTTTCTCAGGAATTCTTCAGCCTCACATGTGAGCCCAAAGTTATAGGCAGCTGAGTTAGATAGAAATACTATAGGCAGTCAGACAGGGCCAGGCCCTGGAAGGAGCCAACATGAAAGACAAGATACCTGTGAGCCAGACCTCAAGACAAAAGGAGCTAAACAACTGCACCCACATACCTCCCTAGGTGTAAACATCAGGGATTGAGAGTCTAAATAAGTAATAACCACCTTGAAAAAGAAGACTCACTAGCCCTGCCCTTACAAGAAAAGCGCCTGTTCTGTGTTCATGTTTGTTACCGTACATGGACTTTAGCTGTTTGAGGTGAATCAAGGGTCAAGCATGGGGTCAGTCTAGCAAGCAGCTGGGTACTTGGGCCATTACAGCAATACTGATACAGGAAATTAGAAACTCCCAATCTGAATGATATCTGGGGCTAGTTTGTGTTCTCTAAAATCGAAGAATGACTTTTAGGAACAATGGAGGTTAAGAGCAGAATGTATTTATTGAGGGAAAGAAAACTTCTGTCCAAGAGAGGGACAGAAACGGGCCTGAGTGGGTTGCCAAGGACCCACTTGAAAAATGGGAAATTACAAGGTGGGCATGAGGTGGGAGAAAACTATGGTCAGCCAATAAGATTACAAGTACAATTGTTCAGGTAAAATTTATTAAGTTGGGATCAAATGAGGAAGTGAGTCACATAGCATGCGGGTATGAATACAGAACAGGAGCTTCTCCTGTAGGGGGTGGGACTAGTGACTCCCCCTGGCCTTTTCAAGGTGCTTGCTACCCATTTAGAGTGTCAATCCCTGATGTGATACCGAGGGAGGTGTGTGGATGCATTTGTTTAATCTTTTGTCTTGGGATCTGGCCCACAGCAAATACATCTCAGTTCAGGAAGTATCTTATCTTTCCTTCCAGGGCCTGGCCCTGTCTGACTGTCTATAATATTTCTATCTAACTCAGGTGCCTATAACAATACTATAACAAAAGTCCAGTAACTGCTTAAGACTACCAGTCTGAGAAACACATGCCATTATCTCCCTTCTGCACATTCAAGGCTAACACTAATCTGATAGTATTACAATTAATACTGAGAAGAAGCTGAGTCGTGCCCTGTATAATAGCTAATCCTCCTGTGGCCTTCTTGCTTCATATAAAGCCATTTTACTTTTGATTTGATCTGGATTGACTTTTCTTCTTTAAAGAAAACATTGTACATCTCTGTAATAGTAAACAGTGTTAGTTCATTATGGAGTTAAGTCTATTACTGACTCCTACTATGTTTAGTTAATTTTTTAAAAAATCAAGTTGAAACTTGGCAGAAAACTGGAGAGTAAAGGAATAATAAGAGGTGGACCCAGGCGTGGTGGCGCACTCCTGTAATCCCAGCACTCCGGAAGCTGAGGCAGGAGGATCTCTGCACGTCTGAGGCCAGCCTGCACACAAAGTGAGCTCAAGGCCAGCCCAAACTGCATAGCCAGAGCCTGTCTCAAAAAGAAAAAAAAAAAAAGGAATACGAGGTCATTAACATTTAAACACCTATATTGTGACTGCTTAAAAACTTGCTCCTACAATATCTCCAAATAACCCTTAACCAAATGGCTTCTAAGAAGTTTATTTGTTGGTTGGTTCTTATTCCTTGAGCAGGCCCCAAAGAATGTCAGCTGAGATTTGGACGATTTTTTTAAAAGAAGTACCATTTTACTCTTTTGAGTCTTTCTTCAAGAATGTTCACTATGTGGGCTGGGGATATAGCTCAGTGGAATAAGCGCTTGCCTAGCAAGCGCAGGGTCCTGAGTTCGATCCCCAGTACCGCAAAAAAAAAAAAAAAGAATGTTCACTATGTGAGTAACTTGGGACTTTTCTGAAGTCAGTTGTTGGTCTTCTTGTTGATAATGGATTATATCTTGAAGCTGTTTTAAGCACCGACATTGTATCGCTTTAGTCATACAGGTAGAGCCCAGAGAAAGTTAAATAATGAGACTCTGTAAAAATAGAAACCTTCAAAAATGCTGACATTTTTTCAATGTTAAATATATAAAAATGGAAGCAAAACTACATAGAATATGTATACATATGTAATCATAGCATTCGATAAAGCATCCTGTTTAAATATATAGCTGAACAATATTCTCTAGAATCAAGTTTCATAAATAGGAACATGGTCCTATAATTACACAACTATCTGCTTTGGGAGAAGGGCCTGGTCTATTTTTACTCTCTGAAGAATTTTCTGGCAGTCACCACCAAAACCCCATCTGCCTCATTTGATAAGGAAACTGTTAAAAGGTGGATTACTAAGAAAGAATGAGTCATCAGTGGATGGCTTTACCTTGAAGGTACAAGAAGATTTTATGCAAAGACAAATGCTGGAACAATGGAATCTAGTTTTTTTGGTTTCTGTCCTGACTCCCTGTAGGAAGCAACGCGGACCTTAGGCTGCCAGAGAACAAATGGAGGAAAAATTAAAGGGTGGGTGCGAGCCCCCAGGGGAGAAAGGGAAAGACTGAAATGGCAGCTGAATGAGGCTAAAGGCAAAACAAGCTAAACACGCAACACATTCTGAAAATACACATTTTCTTTAAACACTAGAGGAGAAATTAGTAAGTTAAAATGTCACGGAATGGGATACTTCCCTTTACGTAAGTTAAAAGTCAAATGTAAAAGTGCAATACCTGTTCCTTGCTAATGTAATGCCTGATTTTATAAAACTCATCCTAAAATAAATACAAAAAAGTAAGCAACTGAATGGTTTAGGTGACTTCAATGGAAGGAAGAAACGTCGGCAGTTGTTTAAAAATGACTGTGATGCCTGGAACTTTGCTACTCTAATGCCCAAGATAGAATTTAAAGTTCTGGGAGGCACGCTTCATGTGTTTTTGTACTGCAGGATTTGTTTTCACGTGCAAACTATTAGATTGTTTGTTAGACTAATATAACCCGAAATGATTGCTAGGAGCCAAGGGTATGCCAGACTGATGGGCGAGAGCGCAGAAGTGGGGATTTCATTTCCTCTCCTCACAGTCAGACCGAAGTTCACGTAGGGAAGCTAGCGGGCAATATCGAAAGAATCCACGTTTATTACATTTCTGTCTTTAAACTGTGCCTCTTTCATAACATCCTGGCCACACACATTTGAATATTTTAAAGATTCATTAGACATATGGAAATAGAGGATCTCCTGAGGGAAGTGTTGAAGTGGGAGGACAAGCTGACACCTTCCAGAAGACCCTAATCTATCACACCGTATTTTACTGCTGAAAGAGATCAAATTAAACCCGTCTCCTTTCTTGTTATTTTTTTTTCCCTTTTGCCTGTCTCATCTTCTTTGCTCGTCGTCTCCATGTCAGCATTAATAGTAATTGGCAGAAAAGACGGGTTTCTGAGAGTGCAAAAACTTCAGTAGATGTGTGTGATGAGAATAAACGGACTTCTTATTCCACCAGCAACATTATTATTATGTTACCTTCATTGGGATCATTTGCAAAGCCTTGTACAACACTTTACATCTTTGTAGTACATACGAGCTCTTTTAATTTTACAATATCTGAGTAGCTAATGGGTGACATAAAAAAGATAGCTTATGAGTATGTCCGTAAATATGTTGACCTACAAATACCCATACTCAACGTAAGAGGCAGAAAGTTTGTCAATTCTCCATATGCTAAGCAGTGTTTCGTAGGAAGAGTTATCTATACTCCCAAGATAAAAGTCTTGGCTTTTTTTTTTTCACACAATGGCTTTCTATTGTACCCAGCTAATAGCTTTAGAATGCACCTGCAGTTTCGCGATCGATGGTATTCCTGGCTCATTACAGGAGTCCAGCTTCACTTATCTCCCACATAAATTACGCACAAGTTAAAAACAGAAAGACACAATGCCGGACTGAAAATGTGGACTGTGAGATACAAAAGAACATACGATGCCTAAACCATATGGCTGAGTAATAGCGGAATATACCGCTGAGTTTGAAAACAGACAGTGAAATGGATGTGCAGGAGAGAATCCTCAGAACTATATCAGCTAGGGGGAGTATGCTTAATTGGGAGAAAACTGGAATGGCTGACTTATAAAACATTTTGAAAGTTCACTTTCCTGGATGACATCAGAAAGAAAGTATTGCCTGTTTTACTGTAACAAAACTCTCGTTATTTCTCCCATTTGTTGCTTCCTCATCTCAGAAAATGGCCTCATCATTCAAGTCAAAAACCTAAAAGTCACCATTGATTTCTGTCTTTCCATCAGCCCTCAGATCTGATCCATTACCCGTCTGTCAGTTCTATTTTAAAGTATATTTGAAATCCATTTTCTTTTCCCCATTTCCACTACTGCTTCACTAGCCCAAGCTCCCATGTTGCTAGGTCAAAATGACCAGATATGTAGTCTTCCATACTGAAAATATTTTCATCAGAGCAAGTTGATAGAGTTAATTATTAAAGTAAATTTTATTTCTTTTACATAAAATTTACTTTTAAAATTCTTTTAATTGACACACCTTAAAAATAATAATTCAGAATTTATTAGTCCCCTGACAAATCCTCCAGTGGTTTTCTAATTACAACCTGAATAAAAAGCATTCTCTGAGTGGTGAACTTCAGTGGCCTGAATGATCTCATTGCTACTTAAATTTCTCTTACCACACACCTCAATATGAGGCTATTTGTTTATTTTTGTTCCTCTATTTGATTATATAGACTTGAAGTGTGCACCATTGTTTATCTCACTTGTTTGCAACTGGCATATACTGTATGATAAATAGATAAAATAAATAAAATAGATAGATAAAATAAATGATCGAAGGACTGCATGAAATTCAGTTGTTTTCTGCCTTCTCCACAGTTCTTTACAATGCTAAGTGATTAGCTGCATTAACTAGAAGGGAAGTTCCCTAAAACCACTTTTCAGGGACAAGCACTTGTTAAACTGGGTCTCCGAGCTAGAACTCCCAAAAGATAGGTAGCACTGTACTATTCCACTCTGTACTTTAAAAAGTCATTATGATCACTGGTTTGCAATAAACCAAAGACTAGATATCATTCTCTTATTTGTACATATAATGCAACAGATCAAGTATATTAACTTAAAGCTACACGTTTAGAAATGGGGAGATAATATATCATTGAAAGTGTATTCACAAACTCACTATAGAAATTTATTGGGTCTCTTCTTAGGAAGCTCAGATTTTGTGGAGCTTAAAGTCTATAAAATTGAGGATGTCTGGTTCTTTAAATATATAAACTTAGTCTTTTCAAATTTTACTAAAATGTCTGTATGTATGAGCACAGGGCCTGCAACAAAGCCTGTGCCAATAAAGATTCTGACATTGTGTTCAGTGTGTTGGATGGCAAATTAGGCTGTGAAAGCCTACAAGCACTTGTACTTGCCACTGGAATCAGTCATGGAAGACACTGTCATGAAAGAGAAATGGATAATAAATATCACAAAATGCTGGGATCAAGTTAAGCACAAGGTATTTGAGAGGCAGTAAGAAGGCAGAATAGAACTCAGGGCAGACATTGTGGGAGAGGTAATACAGTGACTGAGTGTGTAAGTTTAACTGAGATTTGTTCTAAGCAAGTGGGTGGGGAGCATGCAAGGTGAGGTACAAGTAACACAGCAGAGACAAACAAAGGGAGAGAAGTAGTACATTAGAGAACAGTCACTACTGGGATTGGGACAGTGAAATGCCAAGCAGCGATGAGATGATGGCAAAAGGCAGAAACCAGTTCAGAGAGACATTTGGCACCATAGTGAGGAGTCTCTGTTTCCTCTTAGGACCACTAAAGATGTTTAATCGGGGAAATGGTGTATGAAGCTTATGTATTAACAAATGTATTCTTTTAGTAAGGTAGAAAATGGATTGAAATAAGCCAAGATTACAAGTGAGGGAACCAGATAGGAGATTATTACCATGACCAAAGAGGAGGAGAATGATGAGAGACTGAAATCACAGGGTAAGAAGATGCTTGCTTCTAGCCCGTGTTCTCCAGTTCAAAGACAGTCCATTTAATGAATGCAGTCTGCAATGGGGATTTTATTCCCATTCATAACAAAAACACCATGAAGATGCGTATCGTGGTTAGTTGACCCTGATATGCTCCCACTGTGTCAGCCTTGACAGTTAATTAGATTTCACTTTTTTCATCTGACAATGGATGAATTGAACTAAATAATCCTTGAAGTCCCCTTTCATGTCTAAAATTCTACAGATAATGCACTTTTTCTACTCCTGTTATACAGCTGCTGTTTACTGTTCTTTCTTGCAAATGAAGAAAAGAAAATGAGCTCATTAACTTGGAATGAATCCTTCAGTTCTGCTGTCTTATATTGAGAATGCCAGGCATTGATATACACTTTTTACAAATAGTAATCAAAGTTGGTTATCTTTATGGGAAAGGTTCTGCAGAAGAGTAAAATTTAAATATAAATTCTGAATTAAAGAGTATTTTTGTCTCCTGTGTCATGAAAAACTGCAGAAAACATGTATCTCCTTCTCCCTTTTAACATATCATGTTATTTATTTTAGAATAATGTACATTAATAATTATTTATAGCTAAGCAGTTTAAAATTCAATGCTTTCAGTCACAAACTATATATAAGTAGTTAAAAATAATTCTATTAGCTAATTTTAATTAGAGTTCTCCTGGATGACCCCAATTCTGCCCTTGAATTAGAAACGTAGCATCAAGCGTTTGCCCATCACTTACTAAATTGTCATAGGTAAGGAAGCCATTAAAGCCATTTTCCTCCAATGTATTCCAATTAAGCGCACTTTATTTTACATATTAAGTAGAAATATACGGAATGAAATTGCTTACATTTGAATGTATTGCACCCAAAATGCAGCATTATTCATGTTAATATATACACAAGTCACTAAATACATAATTTCTACCATTTTATTTGAGAATCATAAAAATAACTTAAATAGTTTCTATCTTTAAGAATTTCCATTTGTTATACACATTTTTATGAGAGTTTTTTTTTCTTGTACTAGGAATTGAACTCAGGACCTTACACTTGCCAGGCAGGAGCTGTGCTGTTATCCCCGGCCCTTTTATGAGCATTAGAGTAAAAGAATATGGAATACAAAACCTAAAGCAAAGTAAAATGAAAGGTCACATTTTCAAATTTACTAAATGCAGATTGTAAATATTAAATCGGAATTCTGAACTCAGTTTCTCACTATGTCTAAAACACCACAAGGATTAAAATTCTATGTGCAGTTTTTCCAAATCAGCTCATGGAAGGGGAGCAAACCACATGTGTCAAGGCTCCTGTAAGAGCAGACCTGAAGTTCCATCTGCAAAATACATACTCTGAAACAGCCACACTGGAAACAGAATGGTTCTAGTTACCAGCAGTGAGTCAGCAGACCACAGACTTCACAGGGGACACAGTAAGCCAGGTGGAGGGGCATCCTCGTGTGGGTAGGAAAGTAACCACTTCAAGGGCTGTTGCTCACAGCACAGCCACATGACACAGAAGACAGGATTAAGGTAGACATCGTGGGGCTGTCGAATTGTGAACAGATGTTGGTCTGAGAGAATGATGGAGAAAGTAAAGAAAGATAAAAAGCAGAAAAGTTCAGGTCTGTGGAACAGAGCAAATCTTTTCTCATAGTTCTTTGAATTCATGTCTTAAATAGAACTATTTCAAAACCGTAGATGTTCGGATATTGGAAGCCATGGCATATCTGGTAAAATGCTATTGGTTGGTAGAAGGAATTGGAAAGTCTAACCTAAAATTTAGCAGTGATGCCTGTGTGGATGGGGAGGGGGGAAGGGACACTGAGTGTTCAGTGAGAGAACCGGAGTACAACCATATCTGGTGTGTATAATGTGTATCAGTTTGAATATATATTAGCTTTTGTTCCTTCTCCTTCCTTTTCTTGTATTAATATGCTTAGCTATCTCCTAAACGTATCCTACTTTCTTCATGCTGTATGACTGCAAATAACCATTTCTGCATTGTCCAATTTGTTCTGTTTCACCTCATTAATGGTTTTATTCAGTGTTTCTTCTTTCTCTATCCCCAACTCTTCCTTCTGTTCAAAGCTATACCCTGGGGAAGGACGTGTACTCAGGGTGTGGAAAAGTTCCCACTCAGACCTTGGAACTCCCTTACCACTGAGCTCTTTGGTGTTTCGCTTCGCTTCCGTAAGGTCTTGTGGTGTCTAGACATTGCCCCTCCTTTCACTCAGGATCTTTTCCTTTTGTAAAACTGATCGCTCTGTACCTCTTCAACCATCACTGTTTGACTTTGCCCACCAAGCAGTTAGATGCCACTAAAAGGAAACAGACCTACTACTCCACATTTGGCACTGTGATGTTTCAGGAAGCAGTAGCAGCTGGAGGGTCTCTTTGACTTTCTGTCTTTCTCCCTGAAGTAAGCCTTAAAAGAATTCTTCCTCTGAAGTGATGCATTAGACCTTGATTTTAGAAGCACCCTCTCCACTTTCAGAGAAAAGAATAATCTCAACCCTAAAGACATAAGGGCACAGAGAAGCATCTGAATCAGTAGGACTTTGCTAACTGTCCTCATTTCTTCATAAGCTGTAACCGTTTGTCCAACATACCTGTGCATAAATTCCCACTCTGTATCAATTCTAAATAGAAAAATAATTGCCTCTGAGTTTTCATTTCTGAAAACTTTTGTTAAATATAGATCTTAAATTAAATTACATACTTGCTCTTGTGAATAGGTCTACTGTTACGGGTACTTCATGCATAAACCCACAGGTGGTTAGAGAAAGAAGTCTTTCCTTCCCCAAGCCATGAAGACGCTATTCTTCACCATCATTCAAAATCGATGTTGTTTTAAGTGGGCAGAAATGTTGAACAATTTTTCATGTATTTCTTGGCAAAGATTGTTAAAACTCTAGCTTCCCAAATCCCAGGTGAATTCTGGAAAATCTCAAAAACTATTGGAATGAAACTGTTTCAGTATTTGTTAAGAATAAATGAAGTTCTACGAAATTTAATTACACAGAATCAGTACCTCCACCACCAATCCTATTCTGGAGTAGCGTCAACCACAGTAGTAGCAGTAGTGAAATTCACTCCTATAAATCAACATAGACAAAAAAATTCCTAAACAGAGTATTCCTTAGTAGAGCATGCTTCAGGCATATACAGATGTTCTGAAACTAGAAAATTTAATTGATAATTATCTCCACAGATAACCAGAAAGAAATCCTTAAAGTTCTGTTTGGATTCCGAATAAAAGTCTTAGTAAAATTAGAGTAAAAGAAGGCTTTCTGGGATTGTGAAAGTATTTCCGTCAGAGAACAACAGCAAAACATATCTTGCTAACATTGTAGAGATACTATCTGTAAAATGAGCAACAGATTAGTCCACTACAGATTAATTCCACTACTAATTGCTCCACTTTATTTAAGGGATCTGAACTGATTAACTTTTGGTCCAACCTGCTAAAGGATTTAGGATCCCTCTCCCAAAGAAAGATGTCTGATACATATTTAAAGAAGAGTCTTAATTTTCCTTATTTGTTGGTGAGTTGTTTTCTCTTTAGAAAATGTAAGCAAATCAGCTAAAAATTGCTAGAAACAGGCTGTAAGTATTTCACATTAGAAATGACACATAAAGGATTGAAAAGTTGATTGTACAAAAATTAGGAGTATGTGTGTGTGTGTGTGTGTGTATGTGTGCATTTCTTTATATTTCTCTGTTATCTCAGTATGTGCGTGTCTGTGTCTGTGTATTTATATGTGTGTTCATATATATGTCTATATGTGCCTGTTGTGTGTGTGTGTGTGTGTGTGTGTGTGTGTGTGAGAGAGAGAGAGAGAGAGTGTGTGTGTGTGTGTGTGATGGTGTGCATGGTAGATAAAGAAAAGGGAAACATCTTTACAGGAAGCACAAGAAATTCAAAAGTCTTTGAATAAGAGGAACTTGGTATTACTGAAGAACAGTGAGGTTAATTCCAGGGTATTAATGAACAAGGCCCCCAAGAGGTAGGCAAAGGCTAGGTCATGTAGAATCTTGTAAGGTATAAAAGGTGTTTGGATTTTATTCATAGAAAAGCTTTGGTATCTAAAAAATAATTAGCAAGAGAGTGACATATCCAATTTATATTTTTAAAATATTGCAGCTACTGGGTGGGTAACAAACTATTGTTCTGGAATCAGAAAAATTCCTTAAGAAGGTTATGTGGTTGTTCAAGTGAGAGCCATGGTAGTCTTGTTCAGATGGTAGCTGAGGTAATGGAGAAAAAAATAGGTAATGGAGGAAAAACATGTTTGGAAAGTGTAACTTCCCAGATATGTTAGTAGAATGAGTGTTGGGTGTCAGGGAAAGGGGGCTTTCAGGGATGCACACAGCAACTGAGTGGAAAACACCGTTGCCTCTAACTGGAGTAATGAATATGGGGCTAAAAGAATGTAAGGTGATGAGAAGTAAGGTTTAGATACTCATTCTGAGGACAGTGTATTGAAAGGCTAACTAGAAATTGATTAACTTTTGGTCCAAACTGCTAGAGAATTTAGGATCCCTCTCCCAAAGAAAGACATGTGATATTATTTAAAGAAGAGTCTTAATTTTCCTTATTTGTTGATGAGTCACTTTCTTCTTGGAAAATTTAAGTGAATCAACTAAAAATTGCTAGAACCAAGCTCTAAGTATTTGACATTAGAAATGAGACATAAGGGAATGAAAAGCTGAGTGTGTGTGTGTGTGTATGTGTGTGTGTGTGTGTGTGTGTGTGTGTGTGTGTGTGTACCAGTTGTGTGGCATATAACTGTAGTCTCAAGTATTCAGGCACTGAGACAGCAGTATCATTTGAGACCAGGGGTCAAAGACCAGTCTAGCTGAAATAGCCAGACCCATCTCTCTTAGTTACTTTTCACCTTGCTCAGACAAAAATACCCAATACTCAAAGTTAAAGAGGGAAAAGTTCATTTGGCTCACAGTTTGTAGAGGTTTCAGTACATAATCGGCTGGCTCCAAGGCTGGGGAACATGGCAAAAGGGCAACAATTCATGATGGCAGAAGACAGCAAAAAGCAAGGAGAGAGGATAGAGACAAGCCTCTTTCTGTTTCTTATATTGTATGCAGGCTACCCACACTAGGGCAGGTGTAGCATTGACACTGTTAATCATACTGTTAATCCCACAGCACTGGACCATGAATCAATAACAAACTAGATTCAGCTGCCTCTAAAACGACCGCCCCCGTCACTGCATCAGGCTTTAGGGGGATATCCAGACACAAACCATAACGTTCCACCCTTGACACCCCCCCCCAGAGAATCACATACATTGTTTGCAAAAGGCATTGGGTCCATCTCCAGGAGTTAACCAATTTCTAACAGTTTCAGCATTGATGAAAATTCCAAGTACCAAGTCTTCTCTGAAATGTGAGACAAAATTTTAGCAATGAGCCTGTGTACAAATGAAGAGAAAGTGAAGCACTTCTAACATTCAATGACACAAGATAAACACTTCCATCCCAAAAGTTACAAACAGAAGGATACAAAAGAATGGGATCAAAGCAAATCCAAAATCCAACAGGGCAAACATTAGTTCCATGTGCAGCATCCAAGGCAATCTGTGGCAAGATGTGAATACCAAAGGGCTTGCGTTGCTCCACCACCATGGCAATTCCAGTGGTTGTAGTTCCCATGGCTCTGTCTTGGACCCCCTCGGTTCCCTCCTTAAAGTATTCCTCAGATGATCCTTTGGCTTCACACAGATTCACTGCCCTCTCAGGGGTACACTGCCTGGCCTCCTGGGCCTTGTAAAATCTGGCTGGAAGTGTACCTGACCCCAGAACTCCTGCACTCTGCATGCACCTAAAACCAGTGCCACATGGGTGAAGCCAAGGTCTGCTGCCAACTGGAACAGTAGCCAGGGTTCCTTCTCTCTTGACTGTAGGGGTTGACTGCCTGGATTGCTGAATACTCTGAATGAAGTTCCAAGGAACAAACTCTTTAGGCCACCACTATTCTGGAACCTGCTGCTTTATGGACTTTCTTCTCAAAGAAAAATTATCCACTTTTGCAATTTTGAGAGTGCAAAGGGTAGAGTCCTGCTGCTTCTTGTAATGTCCTAAGACCATCATTTCCATTCTCCTGTTCCTTCTTAGCAGCCTTTGCATTCCATAGCTTTACTGGAGCTGCATTTCTGGCCAAACTCATAATGCATAATTCATTCTGGTGGATCTTTGATCTTGATTTTCAATATGTATCCAACTAAAAGCACCCAATAGTAGACATGCTACCACCTCAATATTGAACTGCCTTGAAATTTCTTCCACAAGATTAGTCTGCTACCCTTGACCTTAGTATCAAGCAAAGTTTCTGGACATGAGCAAAACGCAGACCAGTTTTCTGCTAAACCATAATACATATCACCTGGAATCCAACAACCAGTACAGTCCTTCTTCCCAACAGAAAACTCCTAAGCTTGGTCTCTACTGGCAGGATTTGTATCAGCCTTCTGGTCTTCTGAGTTCTGAACAGAATCTCCCCTAAAGAACAACTAAGACATTCCAGCTCTACTTTTTCATCCACCATCTCCAAATCATTCTAAACTCTTCCCATAAGCCAGTATCAAAGGATTGTGAACCACATGATCAGGTATAATCACAGCAACAAACCCACTCCTGGTACCAAATTCTGTTAGTTACTTTTCTTGTTGCTAAGACAAACTACCTCACACCCAAAATTAAAAGAGGAATAAGTTTATTTAGCTCATAGTTTGTAGAGGTTCCATTCCAAATTCGGCTGGGTCTAAGGCAGTGTGGCAAATGGCAAAGGGTCAACAGTTCATGGTGGTGGAGGACAGCAAAAGCAATGAGAGAGTAGAGGGGCTCTTCATCTCCCTTATATTGTAGGCAGGCCGTCCACCCTCGGATGGACCTAGCGCTCATGCCCTTAGTCCCAGAGTTGGACTATGAATCAGTCACAAGCTAGATTCAGCCACCTCTGGAAAGCCCCCTTCCTATGAGTGAATGAGGCTTTGAGGGACCTTCAGACACAAACTATAGTATCATCTTAAATAAAAGAAAGAAAGAGAAAGAAGGAAAGAAAGAGAGAGGAAAGAAAGAAAGAAAGAAAGAAAGAAAGAAAGAAAGAAAGAAAGAAAGAAAGAAAGAAAGAAAGAAAGAAAGAAAGAAGAAAGAAATCTAAGTAGTTATGGCAAGTTTGACAATTACAGAAATTGCTTAAAGTTGAGAGAATTCTGGGCTGGAGATATGCATGTGCAAAAACTCAACATTTAAGTGGTTTTTAAAATTATATAACAAAATTAAGTCACTCAGAAAAATAGTGAAAATAGTAAAAGTGATCCAAGTCTAAGCCCACGGGCACTGCAGCATTAGCCCAGCTGAGAAAAGTGTAAGAGAAAGGAGACACAGCTGTAGGAAGAAAAGCAAATGAAATGTCACAGAAAACAAGAGAAAATGTAATTTTAAAAAGCAAAAGCCATTTAAAAAAACAATAGAGAGTGTAACTCAAAAAGGAAAGTTCTCCAATTGGATCAAATTATGCTAAAATTTTGAGTTAGAGGATGTTGACAAAAAGAAATCAAAAACCATATTATAGTGTGCGGGAAAGAAAATGAAAGATAAGAAAGTGGCTAAAATAATGTAGGTAATATTGTCAGGAACTTTTACTACTGAGAAATGGAGCAATAGCGAAAGGGTGAGAGCCTCACTACCAGTTCCTCTCACAGCTTATTATGCGTAACTTTTATGGCATTCTTGTTAAAATTCAGTTTATGATTCCGTAGGCCTGAGATCTGCATGTTTCAGAAGTTCCTGCCAAGATCCATGATACACTTCCATATATTCAAGTAGAAAGACTGTCTAGTGAAAGATCAAAGTTACTGAAGTATGCATCCAGGTGAGATAACACAAAGGATTTGATGTCAAATTAGAGGCACAGAAATCAGAGATATTTCTCAGAATCAAATGTCATTAACAATTTCAAAGACACAGAGTCTGTAGCCTGGGACATGTCAAAGGACTTCCCAAGACCCTCCTCACCACATCAAATACATGTTGTCTGGACCAGAATAACATGGGTCCTCCATGTGGATACTGTGGGTTATCATTTTCAGGCTATTAAGAGCATATAATAAAACTTTTCTATTTCATACCCCAGAGAGTTATGTCACTTATATAATAATGGCCAGGTATTATATCTCATTCTGGATTTATTTCCCATAAAAGACTCTACCTAGGGTATCCTGTTGAGCCTATTCTGTAAACAAGGCTCTTTACCTAGCAAATGTCACCACTGTGTTTACCTGGAGGTCAAACTGATGCAGGTTCGACTGCATCACCTGTCTTATTTTTCTCTCCTAAAGCCGTCAGTCCCCCCAACCCACCCCAAGAGGGCAACAAATGGCACATGAAGCTCCTCCCAAGCAGGGTTAGGGTGAAACCCCACTCTCCATCCACATCCTACATCTCACTGCAAGGGAGGAAAACTCACTGCATTCCCAAGGGGAGGCAGCACTCTGAACACTTCCTCCTGTGCTTCCCCTCTGCCGACGCTACACTTCTCTGGGAAGGGAGCTTATGGCGAGGTTAGGGAGAGACTTCTGCTCTCTGTGTTTCATCACCTGCTAGTTACTAATTAAGACTGAAAAGCCCTGTGTTCTCTCTATGTGGCTGGCAAAAGGATCAGTCTCTTCTGGTTTTCTGCCCAACCATTTAAGCTTTCGGAGCAAATCTCCCCTGAGCAGGAATAAGGTTCAGACTATGTGGGTTAACTTGGTTTAGGTAGAAAGTTGGAAACTCAGAGATCTGGTTTTGAGAAGGAGTGGGGCCTCTGGAGAAAATAGGTTTTGAATTTGTCTCTTTAAAAAGCTAAAAAAAACAAAAAGAAAACTGGAGTGAAGGAGGCATGTACAGCTGCGCCTCTTGATCTCAAACACTGTTTTTTAAAATTATGTTTTGTATGTATGCATACGTGCATGCACACGGGGGTGCTTATGTGAGAAAGGGGAAGGAGGAGAGGCCAGTGAAGAGGGATGCTGGGAAGAGGGAGTTCATCTCCTGGTACATGCGTAACACATTGTTGGAACTGTATACCCCAACTGTTAATAATGGTTTCTTCAGAGAAGTATGGAATGAAAGCAGTTTTCCCTTTATACTATATATACTCTTGGCTTACTTTTTATAACAAGCATATATTACATTGGGAGTTTCAAAGTTCCAAAATAGGAAGGTGATGAAATAAGTACTATTGCAGAAACATGGTCTCCACCTATGGAAGCTACAAATCCAATACTGACCGCACCATCTATACCTACTGCCTGGGCTCTGCTCAGTTCACATGGATCTCAGATTGCTCTGCACGTATCTAAGAGCTCACTTGGACAATCTCATTAATGGTTGCACCATTTATGCTTGTTTATTTATGTTTGTATCTTTTGCTTCCATAAGTCACTTTGGGTAGGAAAAGAGACTACCTTTTACTTCTGCAGTTTCTAACTGAAACTTACACTTGCATGTCATAGGCTTTTAGCTATGGCTTAGTTGACTAACTGAAGTGTTTTCTCTTAAAACTATGGAAACAGCTAGGCATGGTGGTGTAGGCCCATATCTACAGCACTCTAAGAGATTGAGGTAAGAGGATTGCAACCCAGCCTGGGCAACTGAGTGACTTAACAGGACCCTGTATCAAAATGTGTTTTTAAAAGGGTGGAATATAACTCAGCACACAGGCCTGGGTTCAATACCCAGTACCATAAATGGAAATAGAAAGGGGGAGAGAAGAAGGAAGGAAGGAAGGAAGGAAGGAAGGAAGGAAGGAAGGAAGGAAGGAAGGAAGGAAGGAAGACCTGCTTACAGAAAAGCAAAAGAAAGCCATCTCATTTTTTTCTCCTTCTTCATGTCATTGGACATGGCCTAAGTGTAAAGGGCTATGTTAGCCATCAGTGAGAGATGAAGGGAAAGCAGCTATATTCCCTAGACATAAGGTCCTCATTTATCACAAGCACACCTCTTGAGGTCATTAAAATTAATAGTATAAGGGGCTGGGGGTATAGCTCAGTGGCATAAGCGCTTGCCTGGCAAGTGCAAGGTCCTGAGTTTGATCCCCAGTACCGGAAAAAAAAAAAACTAAAAAAAAAAAAAAAAATTAATAGTATAGTAAACAATGTAAGACATGAAATCACTGAGCTCTGTGTGCTGCCAAAAATAAATGACTAAGTCCAAGTTCCTAAAATATCCTAACTTGATCCTAATGGAATGAAGTTCCTATTATATCCTAATGTGAGGCTTAACATTTTGAATTCTACCAGGATAAACTCTTATTCTAGGCAATAATATAAAACCTTACAACATGTTTGTTCTACTTGTACACTCTTCTTCCTAGCCATGTGTTCCAACCCTAGGACTAGAAATTTCCTCCCCTCTAGATTTTACCATGAGAATTTCAACTCCTATCTTCAGTGCTAATCAAGCAAATCAAGCCAGGCATCAGAGTGCATAACTGTAATCCCAGCACTCAGAAGGCTGAAGCAGGAGTATCACTATGAGTTTGAAGCCAGCCTGTGGTACATAGTGAGTTTAAAGCCATCCTAAACTGTATAAGTGAGACCCTGTCTCAAAACACAAATAAACAAAGCAGCAAAGTAAAATAATAATGGTAAAATAATAATAATAAATAAACAAGACCTCCATGGATAAGCAGCATATTGTCTCACTACTGTAAGAACCTGAAAGAGTGAATAAAAACTAGGAGGTATGACAGGCATTGAGAAATGAAAGGAAAATGCTCAAAAGTAAGCGGCAACTGGGGTGTGGGAAAGGAGAAGGGAAAATTATGTATATACAGGATAGCTATTCTATTGCTTTACTGAAAGAAATAGTTAATGATTACTGGTTTGATCATTATTGCATGTTTCTATTTGCTTTCCTGAGAAACCACTTTGAAGATATCAATAGTAATACAACCACCATTGTTAATTTCCTACTAATTTGTCTGTAACTCTGTATTGTTTGTATTATTCATATGCTATTTTATAAATGGATGTGTTTGTTAATATGTTTTCTTCCTTTATTCTTAAAATAAAAAATAATAATAATGGTATCACAATCTATTTATCATCTTTGTATTTTTCTTTACTTGATGGCGATTAGGAAAAAAGCACTCCCAGGAAGGAAGGCACAAATCCATTTTTGTGCCATGCTATACTGCTTTTGTTACTATAGCTCTGTAATATAATTTGAAGTCAGGTATTGTGATGCCTCTGGCCTTGCTCTTTTTGTATAGGATTTCTTTGACTATTCTGGGTCATTTGTGCTTCCAAATGAATTTTAGGATTATTTTTTCTGTTTCTATGAAGAATGCCATTGATATTTTGATGAGGCTTACAATGAATCTGTGTATTGCTTTTGTCAATATGGCCATTTTGACAATATTAGCTCTAACATTTCACGAACATGGGAAAGCTTTCCATCTTCTGGTGTCACCTTCAATTTTTTTTCAGGTTTATAATTTTCATTGTAGAAGTCTTTTGCCTCATTAGTTATATTGATCCCTACCTAAGTATTTTATTTTTCTTGAAGCTGTTATAAATGGAATTGTTTTCCTGGTTTCTTTCTCAGCTAGTCTATTATAGGTGTAGAGTAAAGCTATTGGCTTTTTATTGTTAATTTTATATATGCTATCTATTGCTGAATTCATTTGCCAGTCTAAAAATCTTTTGTAGAGTCTTCTCAATAGAGGATCATATTATCTACAAACAGGGATAAACCATCTTCATCCTTTCCTATTTGTATAATTTTCCTACTCATAATTTCTAGTGTCAGGAAAGGAAAAAAACTTCAAAACTCAAAATTACTGAAACAAAAGTCACATGTACAGTCTATAACTGGTTTTAGATATAAGAAAATATTATAATGTATAAACAAAAAGCAGGAAAGCATACTTAAGACATTAGAGAATACTGGCTCAAAAAAAATTTTAGTAGATGAATAATTAAACATATAATAGGCACAATATAAAATATTAGCCAATAAAAATGTCAAATCTCTATTTACTAATAGGAAAGATGTACAGTTTTTTCAAAAAAGCATGCTATAGAGCACAGTGATTTTCTTAAATTTCATGTGTGTGTACGAGTCTGTAGGAGTACATATATTTATATACAAGCATTAAAAATTATATAATAACTTGTCAAGAAGAGCTACATTTCAAAAGTAGGATTTGTCAGATAGACTTGGATTTTTTTCTTCTATATAAACTTAAGTTTTACATTGGAGAGGACAGTTTGAGAAAATACCACACATGGACATATTTTCTTTTAGTTAAACTGGATTGATAATATTAATAGCACCCAGTGATTTTCTCAAAAAGAATTACACGTATGACTTCTCAGTGTAACGTCAACTACATGAGAAGTATATTGGAGCTCTCTTCCACATCAGTTTTTTTCTCTGTATTCTTTTCCTTGACATAATATGATAAAATTGAAACTTCCTTTACTCTTCTTTCAGTAATCATTTTATTTGTCTGCTCATTTTTCTCTACATCTTTATTTCTTGTTTTCTCTTTAGTCTGTACCAGCGGAATTTCTATCTTCTCCATCACTTTTGTTGTCCGTATCACCTGTTAACTCCACCTTACCGAACCTAGTAGACACTCCCACGTCCTCCTTGTTAACCGGTTTGGCAGAATTTAAGAGAGGTGATCTCTAAAACACTGTGTCCACTTGTGTCGTTACAGACTCTGATCGCTAGGATTCTTTTTCTTGTATGCTTTAGCACTTAACTATATTCTCAGCCTTTTATATTCTTTATGGGGGGGGAGTCTCCATCAGTTGTCCTGAAATTTATAATCCTCTTATCTCAACTTCCCAAGTAGCTGGGATTGCAGGCATGCACCTTCATGTCTGGGCTTGCTTTTATTCTTTCTTTTTATTTTAAAAGTAAAAGAAAACAATAACAAAGTAACAGCAGTGAAGACAAACAAAATCCGAAACAGTACGGAAACAATAAAAGCAATACAGGATTTCAAACCGAGATGATAGGAATTAACAATGGTTGTTATGGATGCAAGAATGCAAGATTGATCAAACAATTAAAGACAATGACAAGTAATTAATAAAACACATTAGAAGCGATACAGAGCTCATTAAACAAGATGGTAGGAATTCAAAGATAGCTGTTATATTGCGTATTATTGTCTTCAAACTAGTTGTTCCAATTACCAGATAAAAACATGCAAAATGGTCAAGAGCAAAGGAAAGAAAAAGAAACAATTTAAGCATTAACTGTTCCTTCCAACAAAACAACAGACTTCAGTAGCACATTTAATGTTTGACAAAGGGGCCAAGCATGCTCACTGGAAGAAAGATAGCCTCTTTCATAAACAGTGTTGGAAAAGCTGGCTTTTCCTTTATACTTAAAGCTGAAGTCTTGCAAGTCATTCTTCAGATCTCTCATTTTCTCTATTTTTGCTCACTTCATATGTAATTAACAGTACATCTAACATTGTAGTTTTGAATATTTGTGGTCATAGCTTAAAGTAATTCCAGATCATATATCAAACAATCTTCCAAACTACAGTAAATAGACAAAATAGTTTATTTTTAACAGCTCAAAACATTTTTTCTGATATGAGAACTGTCATTTTTTAAATAACCAGGAATTTTATCATCTAAAGAGTGCTATAAGACATTAGAGAATACTGGCTTCACTCTCCATCTTCAACTCCCATTCCCCATCTAAGAACTTTATGAGATTTCCTTGACAGACAAAGCATTACTGCATCATTACAAGCATTAGCACTATAATTTAGGAGCACGCAGCTCCACATAATCACGTACTTATCAGCAAGCAGAGCCCACTTCCATCATACCGTATGCAACAATGCATACAGCACATTGGTGGCTGCAGAACGAATAGAGCATATACAACTAAGTGGATCCTCAAGAACGGACCTAATTTGATCAGGCATAGCCAAATTAGTAAGCAGATCCATAGAGAGGAGCTGCTTTAATTCAAGGCAAAGCCAAAGCTCTTCTGAATGAATATTCAAATCCATCTGATACTTCCACAATTTTTCCCAACTTCACAGGTGTAAGTGGAACAGAAAGAGCACATGAATTTCAAACATGTTCATTAGGAAAAGAGAATTTATATTATGCAGAATGAATCACCAAAGTTTAGATGATGTAAATTTGAAAATTAGCTTGGGAGAGAACAACTCTGTAATCAACTCATTTCACTATGTAACAATGATAGTGATGGTAGTTGGTATTTAATGTCTTTTAATTTTCTAGATGTACTTCGTATGTTAACACACTTAATCTTTATGATAGTTCTACAATTCAGTGGGGTATGGGGGCCACATCTATAATCCCAGCAGTCTTGAAGGCTGAGGCAGGAAGATCACAAATCAAGCTCAACATGGGCAATTTAGTAAGACCCTGCTCCAAAAATGAAAATAAAGGGACTGAGGATGTAGCTCAGGACTAAGATGCTGAGTTTAATTTCTAGTATTGGAAAATATTCTGACTCAAGGTTACTAATATCCCCATTAAACAGCTGAGAGAACTGAAGGGTGAAGAGGTTAAGTGGTTTGTTCAAGAGTGATGGGATCAACTTATGAAACATTTATTCACACCCAGGTTCCAAAGTTTGAAATCCCAAACAAGACACAGTATTGCCTCTAGAAAGTTAGGGTTATGGATTTCCAAGCAATGAAAACTGATTGACATATGCAGAACCTATGGCACTGCTATTGCTGAACTATACACAATTAATATTTAATACATATGTCCAGCAAGTATAGAAATTTTATAAAGTTTACATTAAAAGAAGAAATGAGTCCCTAAATAAAAAGAACTAAGCAAAACATCTCAGTAATGGCAGTATTTTCAGTTGCTGTGTTAATAAACAACAAAAGTGGATTTGAAGCCCTCAAGTACAGGGACTGTTTAGTCACAAATTAACCACTGAATCCTAGCAGTATCCCTGATCATCATCATTATGAAATCCTCAAAGCATACAATATCATATTGTTTCTATCTCCTATACACATATCAAGGAAAAAGTATGTCTAAAGTTCCCATTTCTAGGAAAGAGGAAAATCATAACCATGAGTCAGTACAGCAGAGTGGTTGAGAGAACTTATTCAAGTTGATTTGTGCTCTAATTCATTTCATCTTTGACTTTATAGTTCATGCATGCTTCCTTTTTACTGTGGGCTTTCTGGGATTGTCTTGTTTCTAAATCCTTGATTTGAAAATCAAGTTTAGGAATTTTCTGTTGTAAAAAAAATCTAATAATAATTGATTTCCATTTACAACTGCTTTGGTCATATTTTTCATTTCAATATTTACTGTATATTGATCACATGGTTTGAGAATATATTTTTTAATTTTCATAATTTAAATTTCCCATTTAATTCTCACTAGTCCCTAGTTTTATAGTCTTCTAGTCATAAAACATAGCCTGTGTAACATCTACTGCTTATTTCTGGAAATGTTGCAGATATGCCCCATGGCAGTTCCTTACTGAGATAAAAAATAGTCACTCCCATATCTTCTCACCAAATGCGTTAGCTTCAGATTATTTACTAACATTAATAATTGCATACCTCTTGGCTGGATCACTTGCTTATTCTGTCCCACACTACGCTGTGAAATGGATAGTGGGCAGCTATCACAACGCCTGCTTTGTTCATCATTATATCCCCAGAACCTAATTTTTCTTTAAATTTTGGGAATGAAAGAAGACAGAGAAATATCTAAGGGCTGGGGAGGGTTAAATGCAAGGGTAACAGCAACGACAAGTATTATGGTGAATAAGTGAACTCAAGGCTTTCCTTGAGGAAAAAAATGTTAGCCATGTGTGAGAAATCTTGATATTGCTTGATTCAGACAAGTCAGAGGAAAAAAGACAGCTGGAATGTCTTCATAATAACCTGTCTTTTATTTCGTAGGGTAAATTGTGCATTGATCATGGATTTATTTTTTTGTTCTCTCTGTGTCTGCTGGTCATGATGATATTTTATATTTTCACACTCTCTTTTGTAGCGTACACACCTTCCTTGTGGCAGTGGCCATAAGCAACTGTTGTAAACAAGTGAGGCACCACCCTTTGTGGGGTCTCTAAGGAGTATTTTAGCAGATCCCAGGTGATTACACCTGGAGAGGCATGTGAACTGGAAGAATTCATTCTCCTCCCAGGTCCTGGAGAGAGCAGGCAGTGCATTCCAGAGAGGGCACTACATAGGTGGAGGTACTAGAAAGGGGGCAGAGAGCCTAGAGAATGAGTGGCAGGTAGTTTTGAGGGGATCAGGGTAGAGTAAAAAAGCAAACGATAGGAGAGGGTGTCCCAGGTGCATTTCAGCATTGCCAGGTCACAGTTAGGATGGCGAGAAGTGGAATGGTGGCCCTGCCTTAGCAGCCGCTGCATCTAGTTGCCAGGGTATGGCATTCGCAGCTTATTGGTGAGGATGTTGAAGCATCAGAAGTATGTGAAGTTTTCATATATGTTAAACTGTTATAGTTGCAAGGCTTTTAACAAACTGGTTTTTTCTGTCAGTGTTCAGCAAAGTCTTAATAAAATAATTGGAGAGACTGCATTCAGATTTCTTAATCTAACCCAACTTGCATATGAAATCTAAATGTTTCTTCTTATCCTTTAGATGGATAGGTGGTTCAGATAAAATTTCAGTGAGTGCATTTGTTCTCATAAGCACACACGTTAGTTACAGCATTACACTGTCTCTTTATTCCTCAGCTTCACAAGCATGCTATTAGCTACAGAAATTAGAAACCTCATTTTAATTTGATCTGTGAAGGTAATTTCTACAGTGGTATCATTGCTTCATATCATCCTTTGTTTGTGGACTGCCACGGGAATAAACTGACCTGGTAACATAATTTTCAAACCTCTCTTTGAAGAATTACTACAATTACTCATAATGACAAAATAAGTCTTCAGGTTTATTTCCTGATAACAAATCTTTCTTCTTTGTGAAGACTGATATTAATCAGCTGTCTTTTCTTAGGGAATTACTGCTGTGCTTTAAGATGCATCATAGGCATCACCTCTCCAGTTTTCCTCTTCCTAAAACAGAGTAGGTGTCCCCTCTGTGGTTCTCCCACCAAAAGCTGTACCTATCTTTCCGTATCACTAGTGCCTGCTTTCCACATTACACTGTGATTACTTGCTCACCTGTCAACCTTCCCACCATGCAATGGATTTGTGGACACATTAACAAGGATCTTTGCCTTACATTAGTTTAATTCCCATGAACACCACAAAGCCTACAGCACTGCAGCATTCAAGAAGTAGTAGTAATGCAAGAAAAACCAGGAGGACAGAAGGAGTAAGGGGAGGGAAAAGGAAAGCAATGAGAGAAGAATGATCTAAAAATAGTGTGAATTAAATTCGATATTGTAATCATGGTACATGCATGTGTACGTGTGTGTGTGTGTGTGTGTGTTTCTTGGGAAGTAAGAATTTGCTCATATTGAACAGAGCAAAATCATGAAAGGGCTGAAGCCTGCCTGGCCTCCTCAAACTCTTGTGAAATCAGTAGTCCTTGTTATTCTAGTCTTTTCTAGAGGAGCACTTTTTAATGTCTCCACGATTTCACTGCATTTTGTTAGCTTTCTTTCTCTTCTAACCAACTTCTAAAGAAGAGGTGGCAGACTGAATGAATATTTAGAAAGTGTACAATAACTCGCTGCTGAATGAATCCAGGAGGGAATGGATGGGTACCTAACAATGTGTAAAACCTAAAAGCAGGAAGTTGAGAACAAAACTGGTTTACGTTTTAATTTTTTAAACGTGCTGGAAATATTTTCATTCCTTAGCAAAGTGATTATTGATGCTGTAGTACCAAACAATGCACTTTCTAAAACTTTATTTATTAGAGAGGGGTAAATGCTTCATCGTTGTCTTTTGTGTTCAAAGCAGAGGCTGCTGATAGCCACGTGCTGGTCTATTCTAGAGCAGTAGTGTTTGAGTCACTGGTTTGGTTCTGCTCTCTAAAAAGCAAAGGAGTTGTTAATTCGCAAGTGTGAATAATACTTGATTGATTCTACTAAATTAGATTTTGTTGATCTGCCAAAAAAATTGGTCATTAGCATTTATGAGAAATACAACACAGACACAGACACACCAGAATATTCCTCTCAATTGTCTCAGTTAGTCATTTCTTCTTATTCAAAAACTGTAACTGAAAAGTCAGCCAAAGCCCCATAGAAAAATTCAGTTCTTTATATTCAAACCGTTGACCCCGGAAATATTGTTTAAACGCTCTCAGCTTCAGTGTTCCATTGTACAAAATGATGATATTAATGTGTTCATTACAGGGTCAGAGTCAGAATCAGTGGAGGTAATAACTGGAAAAGGCTGTCTGCGCTTGTGTTATAACTAGTGTTTATCAGGCCTTTGCGAAACCTTATTTAAATGGAACACTGTACAATTATTCCTGTCATTACAACAGCTTTGAAGGTGAAAGCTCTGTGGCTCGATTCATGAGCTCTTTATTCAGTGTACATTTAATGGGAGAATATTATGTAAAATATCTATACTTGGCAGGTACTGAGAGTTGATAATCCTGGTCTTTAAGAGGGTTTATGATTCACTAAGGGAGAAAAAATACATGCAGTGACTAAATTACCATGTAAAGTATATGTTTCAATTGGTTTTTAAGTCTTTCTATAGTTATAGTCAAGGGTCTCCCAAAATTAGTCTATTTGATCAATTGACTGTAATTATTGCCATTATTTTTAATAAGCCAATGTTTCTCTAATCTCTTACTATCATAATTAACTTGCCAAGTATTTTAGTAGCTGATATATTAGTTCTGCATTATAGCAACTTTCCTTTCTAATCTCTACCTTTTCTAGCTATTTCAAAAGCTAACAATTACAAATGCATTTTCAATAGCTCCGTTTAGTTTTTAGTAAAGAATCTTGCAGTCTATAAAACAAACACCCATGTAATATCAACTAAAACAGTTCCCCAGCTGTCTTTGTGTGTGTGTGTGTGTGTGTGTGTGTGTGCGCGCGCGCACGTGTGTTTTCAAAGACAAAGCAATTCCATGATGCATAAATAAAAGAGATGCCTGTTAGTTCTGTGATATCAGACAGTGTTTTGTAAACTGGCCTTTCTTGCTACTAAAACAATGAAAAGGAAACTAAAGCAGCCGGGTAAGGATGAAGGCAACATAGGGATGGATAATCTAAGAATGAGTGGAAAGTGTTCTGGGCTGAAAACAAACATGCTTGTTAAACATTTTCACTAATAGTTAAGTGCTTAACTCAAACTAAAAATTGTGTTGAGTTTTTTATGATTGCCAATATGCCTTGTCAAACGTTAGGGCTTCTATAATATTCAATGCTTTCTCCTATGTGTTAGTTGTGTCACTATGATTCAAAGATATTATGCTAAGTTTGATACGATGACAGTCATTTTGTCATTATTAATTAAACAAAATAAGGTCTTGCTGTTACAGAGTTTTTCCTTAAATGAATATGTAATTTCCACTTCCAGAGGAAAAACTAAACCATACTTAATCTTTGAACAACCTTTCACCCTCTGTGAACGAGTAGAATGTTTGAGAATTTTTATATTCTCTCCCCCATCCTCCACACTGCCACGCACTAGCTCTGTGCGCTTCAATGAGCTATTTGTACTCACTGAGCCTCAATGTCCTTGTGTGTAAGGTGGGGATGATATGTGACTGTTCATGTTCGAGGTAATATATGTAATTCCAGAAACATTACACACTTAAATGTTCCTATTATTAATGTTACTCCTTGTTTGTTATTTCTTCTACTGTTTCAAAGCTCAACATGAAAGCTGCTCTCTTAACAAAATATTAAGCACACAGTGCATTATTATTGAATATAGATACAATGTTGTGCAACAAATCTCTATAGCTTAACTTAAAATATGCATTTATATTGCTTAATTTAAAATATGTAACCACCCAAGTACTTCGCTGGTCACTGGGACAAACTACTTGAAATTCACAACTTGAAGGGGAAGAGGTCTATTTGGCTTGTACTTTCGGAAGTCTCAGGCCTTCCTTGGCTGGGTCAGACATAGAAATGGCAAGGTGAAGAGCCTGCCTCAGAAGACAGCTGCTCACCCACAGCGGCCAGGATGCAGAATGAGAGGCAAGAAAAGGGGACGGGTGGGAAGGTGCCCTTTAAAGTCAGGCCACCCAGCGACCTGCCTCAAGCTAGACCCCTAACAGTACACTCGGCAGCTGAGAACGTTAGTGCATAAACACTGCTGAGTTCAGCTCCATGACACAGTCACTTTCCTAAGCCAGCCCCTGAGCTTCTCAGAGTTTTGGAGAAATGTCCTAGATCTAAACAATAGCACTCTTCTTCCTGGTTTACTGGTTCTTTGCCTTCTCTTTGCTTCCATTAAAACAGCTGCGTGGCCACTGCACTACTCTGGAGAACATCATGCTGAATAGATATAATTCTAAACCAGAGCTCTAAGGAACAGATCATCCTGTTAAAGTACAAAGTGCACAGCCAAAGCAAAACGAGAAGTAAATTATGTCTTAATAAACTTGGTACTCTCTGATACCTTCAGGTAAATAAAAATTTAACTCCATATCCCAACTCCCCACGAAAATATGCAGAAATGATTTCATGCTGGTGCTATGGAAAGACAAACATCTGCCTTTGCACTAGTTTAATCCAATCAAAATATACACTCTCTAATCTGGAGGGACAATAGCAAGCAATTTCCTTTTATAAAGTTAGCTTGAAGCAAGGAAAACGATGACTTTGGGTGAAAGGAAGGTCAGATTTAATGAACACAAAATAGTTATATAAAATGCATACAATTTCCATAATAAAAGGAGCAGGAACTGTTACAGGGATGGAGGTAAGCATTTTTATTTGTGTAATATCTATGCGCTAGTTTAATGATATCAGATGCCTTAACTTGTGATAGTTTTTTTCAGAGAATCAATAGATTTTCTTGTACACATAATAAAAGAAACTTTAGTCTTTTAATAGCAGTTGATAAAAATGGAGGTATAGTGCTCCAAGACTATTATGAGGAATATTTGTCTTTATTTCCCTTTTAATATTACATAACTGTGCATTGAAAGGCAGCTTTAGGAAAGATGCAGAAGCATTGCTAGAAGCTAAAAATAAAGTCACTAGGCATAACAGCATGTAATTTTTTAGAGCTTGAACCAAGCATATCAACAAACCAGTAATCATAAAATGTAACAAACCACCACTGTCTCTAAAAAAGAAAACACAGCATGTGCTGTGGAACAGGACCAAAGAAACCCTCTGAAATTGCAAGGCACACCCCCCAACAACTACACAACATTCAAACCTCAACATGAAAAAGAAAGCTTGACAAGGAGATTGCATGTGTTCTCATCCTTACAGTTGGCTACGAGCTCACTGAGTATCACTGCGAAGGGCTTCTCCTCCAGGGCACTTATGGAAGCAATGGTAACCTGTTATATTAGTACTTCGTTCAAGGGACATGCAGTATCTTTAGAGCTTATGAACTGCTCCTTGGGAGAAAACTTCTGCTGTACATTCTGCTTTCCCACTGCTTCCGCTCCACTGTTCCATTCTGCTACAGCTGCCATCTACTAACAACGAGGAAAACAGAGATGCTCACCACTTTCAAAGGCCACTGTCTCATTTGCCTTACTCGTTACAGGGCTGCAAGAGCAGTGGCCATCAGAGTGAAGGGAACTGCAGCTGGAAAATAAGATCCCTGCCTCCTATGATGCAAGCTACTTTCTGCAAGGAGTGAGAGGATATTCACAGAGGACACTGGCTTTTATTAGGCGTGCACCCACATCAGTGGAACCACACTCTAAAGGAGTTCATTCCAACGAGTATATTCATGAATATCCTCAAAACAAAAATGGCTACATATTTTCCACTTTGTATGCAATGGATAATATCCATTTTCCATCTATATGATTCCTAATTCTCTTACTGCCATAATACAGCTCCCCCCAAAATACAGGCACATCCACATAAAAACTGATAAAATGGCCCTCATTATTTCATAGGGGTAATTTTTAGTACAGAAATGCCATCATTATTGCATTATGTTGAGGAATAGGTAAAATTGGGCCTATTCTAAAAGAAGACAATTTTGCGGTCATAAAACCTAGTGCTAATTTTCATTCATTCTTTCTTTCATTCAAATTATACTATTTATTGGCACTCTCACATTTGCCAGATTCCGAGGATCTATTACAGGTATTGTTAAACTCTGAGTAAAAGCGTGCATATAAAAACATGCAAAACTCCATGAGAAAATGTCTTCCATTATTATAAATGTACAATTTTTATATATAAATGGTATCATTATTCCATTATATTAAAAATAGGTATATCTGGGACTGTCAAGAAAAAGATATTATTCACTGTCAAGAAAGCTAAGTAATATTTTCATTCATTCATTGATGTAAAATAGTCTCTGAGAGCCTTGGAGCAGCTCAGAGTAGCATGTGGTCCTTGACAATACAACATAGAAGGTCAAAAAACAGTCTTACTGTTATAGTGTTAAGAATGCAGAGCAATAGTAAGAATTTAAATTACTACTTGCTGTTCCTGAGGATGAGAGCTCAGGCAGAGAAAGTAAAGGGTCATATAGCCACACTTGGGCAATGAGAATGAGTCCTGTAACCTGGATATCTGGTAGGCAGGTGGACAAGTTCTAGTAAAGGGAACAGCATATACAAATACTCTGAGATTAGACAGAGACTGAAAATTCCTCCAGGAACAAAGAAAAACCATAGACATAAGCTGGATTTAAAAGATAGTCAGAAGTGAGGCAGGACACAAATCAAAGAGTTGACAGACTGAAACAGTACTACAATCTGGTAAATGGTAAAATCAGATTGCTATTGCAGGTACAGAGAAAATTTAAAGATGATAATCCTGGAATCACAAAAGTCCAAGGAGAAAAATCTTGCCATATTTATTTAGGTCAGTAGAGGTAGGTAGCAGAAACTAGAATAGTTATGGCAACATTGATCAAAATATTTGAAGGGGTCACTGAGTGTTGAAATCAGCAGGACATGGACAGATATTTGCACAGAAGGCCCAAGAGGAGCAGGGTCAGGGGTGACACCCATCTGAACTGGAAACTAAAGAAATTATAGCACCAAGCAAAGATTTTGATATATGAAGAGATGTAGTTCTGGGAGACCCAAAAAGAAGAGCTGTAAATCAAACTTGTTGAATGAGGACGCCTATAAGATAACCAGATAATGATATGCATCCAAAAGGCAAGGGTTAAGTGAGTCTGGAATTGAGAGAAGAGCCTAGATTTGAGATCTAAATTTGAGCGCGATCAGCACTATCAAGTTTGTGCTATCACAGAAGGAGCGAGTACAAAGCAAAAACAGTGCCCTATAGGACATCAAGGTTTTTAAGGAAAAGAAATCACCATGGAGGCAACTGAAATGATGGAAAAGGAGTGTAGTTTCACCAAAGTCAAAAAAGTATCTTCTTTAAAGGGCTATTTATAGTGTCCGTCAATGCTGAGTGATCAAGGAAAAATGAGCACCAAGTATGTTCACACAAAAGGAGTTTATTTCCAGTGTGGATGGAATTAGTTATAGGGACAGATTAAATGGAAGCCTGGCAGAAATAGGTAATGTGGAGTGGGGTGAATTCTTTTACTAGGTGATGTTCAAAACAAGAGGAATTTTTCTTAAATGAGATTTTGGAACTGAGAAATAAATTTAGGTAAGAAGTAAATACTGCCCTACACAAGGAGTGTTGGCCTCATCTTTGAAGCTGTCAGTGTCCCACAGACACCTTGTACATTCCTATATTTCTTAATAGCAGATGCATTGACTAGACTAACCTTTGACTCTTCTCAAAGATGCTTGTAGAGCAAGTAGCATGGAAGAACACAAAGATTATCTCTCACCACAGCAAAGAGAGGGAATGCTTAATGACCATGAAGGGGTGTTTGCATTCCCACAGGTCAGGATTTCTCTTTTATAACACTGCACACCACTTATGCAAGTGTCATCTGGCCCTTTTCATATCTTGTGGAAAGTGGGGCTCAGTGATCTAGCAAAATAAAATACTGATACTCTATCAGTATACTGCTGTTATATTGAATAACAAAGTCATGGCCAAGGAATCTCATATCTCGTCACCTGCCATGAAACTGTATTAGACTTACAAGTAACTGCAGTAGCCAACAAGGAAGACAAACTCTCTGGTTATTCACAGCTCTTGACAATTTGACCACTTGTATTATTATCCTGGCTCTGCTCAGAACTTTGACTTTTCACACTAGTGCCACCCAAAAAGCAGAGTAGAATTGCTACTGCAAGTAGGAAGGACCTACTGTCTCATACAGTTTTTTTTTCAAATGTGTGCCATCAATTTCAATGTAAGCACTAGACTGACAGCATAAATTAGAAAAATAAGACTGCATTCTGCACGCCACTGACAAGCTTATGGGATAATAATTCTTAGTTCTGTGCTTGAACACGTTATTTAGAGTGCATATTTCCCGGTTATGTTTACGCTTCATGCATATACACAGTGGAAGCTACAGTGCTGTCGTTTTTATGCAAGGCTAGCTGTATGACACAGGGATGTAATTTGGGTAAAACATCTCATAGTGAGTAATTTCTGAACAATGGGAGCTATTTCAAAATTCTTAGAAGAATACTATCTAATAGAGGTTATTCTTTAAATAAACTGATATAAAATACTTCTAAGATGTGTAACAGAATCCAGCTCAATTGAGAGAAATACAGTACGAATGGGTGAACCCATGATAACGTGGACCAAAGTCATTTACGCCAGTCGAGAGGCTCATTGGCTAAACTGTTTTCCAGGTGAGTGAGTTTTCTTTCAATACTTCTTTATCAACTGAGTTTCCTTAACTAATAGACTCTCACAAGCTCAAAAGTGTAGAAGAAAACAGGTCATGTTGACCTGCAATTCATTAAATGTTCAAACAAAATGGAATTGAAAACAAAATAAAACACAAAGAATAAGCACAGATGGATATAGGCATATACATAGCTAAATATAACATAACACTCTGAAGAAACTAATTGGATTGAGAAGGTAAAATGCAGACTACATGATAATCAGGATTAAATATTTGTATACTCTAATGAAAAAGATGAGATTTGTATATTTGATATATTGAGGTCATCATTATGCAGACTGTATCAAATTGAAAAGGAGGGATAAGTAATCAGTTAAATATTGCAAATTAAGAATAGTATGAAACATTTATAAAATCTCATTAGACCTCAGAAAACCCTGAGTATAATCATTATCAAAAGAATTATGTTTTGAATTCTAAGCAAATTTCCAACAATGATTTGACTACAAGTAATATGAATATCCCTCTGGTGGGAAGTCATACCTCATGGGCAGACAAATCTAGGAAACACAATTTTCAGTTTTTGTTTCTACAAGCACTCTTGTTGGAATACAGTACTTAAATGCCACACATCTCTACTCAACAGAAAATCTCAGTAGGGGCTGGAAATGTGTACAGTGTCGCAGTTCCGGGTTATCATTAGTAGCCATCTGAGTAGAAAGTAGCACTTCACATATAACACTGCCAGAAAAATTACCTTAACTTTTTATAGATTCCATTAATTATTACAAACATGCTATTATAAGAATAGGTAAAAATTCTTCTAGTTAAGCAAACAACATCTTGAAAATGCCCACAGCCCTTTCCAAACTGAAAAATGGTATCTTTCAAACAATGGATCAGTCTAAGAAATATTTAATGCTCACAATTAAGGTAACAAGCTGAAAACTCATTCCGGAGATAAGACAAATATCAAGAAATAGTTACCATGACATTCCTTTTAGAAAACATTAGCTTCAGTCCAAAGAATGAAGACACAAGGCAATGTAAGGATGACAGACGTAGAAGCATTCATTCTACTTCACGTGTGATGGTTTCAGGTGGTTCAATCACTTATATGTGTATGCTGAGAGGTTAAAATCTCTTGAAGAGAAGTGAAGAGAAAATCAATATGCCCAACTCTGCTGATACAGTCTGCTGAACCACATCAAAAGTGTGAGGCTTGGTAAGTTCCTTCTCTGAGTAGCTGAGCGTTCTAGCTTCTTCTACCCAACTTGTACATACCCCCGTCATCTCTCCACCAGAGGACGCTGCTGTGAGCAGTGGGTAAACTCCACGAATGGGGGAGCTGCTATCCATTACCGAAAGGACGTCGTCTGTACGTCTGGGTGGAATGGTGGCGGGTACATGAGTTTGAGTGTTGTGCACTTAGGGAAAGGAAATCAAGCAAACTCTTTTTACAAATATAGAGAAAAGTTTATGAGAAAGTGGTTAATATATGTGATAGAGTGTCTTACAATTTTCAGCTGGGAGAAAATCTTGAATGAATACTTTGGCCTATCCTCATAACATCTTTCACAGAACACAGCTTTCTTTCTCTCCTATTTTTAAGTTGTTAGAAAATCACTCTCGGTTGTTCCATTATGATCTCTCACAGTTGGTTAACAAAAAGAAAAATTTTAATCTCAGATATTAAAATCCACTACTACTTTATTTTTTCTACCACTTTATATGCATACCCTCTTGTTCTCAAAAAAAAGCCAAATCAGTCAACATTACCTTTAAAATCTATTGTTCTGACAATGTGTGAGGACACAACCTGCAATTCCAGCACCGAGGAGACTGCAGACATGAGTTCAAGGCCAGCCTGAACTATGTAATGCAACCCTATCTCAAGGAATCTATTTTTATGGTTATTAATGAATCTAAATTATCATTGCCACAGAAAGTATGATATAATGGAAAATAAACTGGAAGTAAAGGTTTTTAAAAAGGCTAAATGTAAGTCACAGATCTGACAGTAGGCACCTGAAGGGTCAAAACCTGATTGAACTTATATTTCTTCAGCTGTCACCGGAGCTTCTAAAATATCTACCCATTACTACTGAGTGAAGTAACTTCAAAGAAAAGTAGTTACTAAAAGTAAGAAAGTTTCTAACATTTTTCAGCATAGCAACTACAGCACTGTTCTGGCCAAATATGGATTCAAGTATTATAGGAGTATAGAAGCTTTCTCACTTCTACTAACCCATTTCATTTGAAGTCAAAACATAATTACATTAAAAATGGCTTTCTCAGCCAGGCCTGCTGGTGCACGCCTGTAACCCTAACACTGTGCAGGGCTGAGGCAAAAGGACAGTAAGCTTCAGATAGCCTGGGCAATTTAACAAGACCTTTTCTCAAAGTAATAAAATCAAAAAGGGCTGGGAATGTGGTTCAGTGTGAAGGCTCTAGGTTCAGTCTGCTATACTGAAACAACTTCTGTATGAAGTTGTTCTTAAAACTGTATCTATAGATGGAATATAAAGTAGCTAGTTCAGTACCAAATACATAGTATATGTTCCATAGGTGAATGTGAAACAGCTCTACCAAACTGACCATGGAGTAGACGCTCAGTAAGCAGAAACCTTTAGTAACAGTAATGTTAGAGGTAGTTGTAATGTTGCTACTCAAATACGTTTCATATTTATAGGAGAAAAGAATTGTAGCTAGAGATTCATTGAGTACTTTGTGTACTGGACACCTAATATTTGATATTTCATGCGAGACACACCACCACAGCACTAAGAATTAGATATTAATTTTCCCATTCTGTAAATGCAGAGATGAACAATTTGGTAAATTTTCTAGCTTGCCAAAGGCTCACAGTTCAAATCAAGTTATGTTAAATTGCAAAGTTGCTCATATTCAATTACCTTCTATTGCACGCCAGAAGTTCAAATTTAACCTCATACTCAGAAAAGCCTGGCTAGTGTTGAATAAATATATATACAAGGAATTAATTCCTTTTCTTTTGCAAACTTTTTACCATTCATGTATGCTTTAAATTTTTAAACCACCCTCTCAGATGCTTAAAACAGACTGAGAGTTGTGAGAAAATGTTAATTTTATTTGTTGAATAGAGCTTTTAATATTTTAATTTCTCTTATAAGTATGAAGAATTATGGTAATGCATGCAATTACAATTTCTTTTGTTAAATAATTCCATTACTGTACCAAATAGCTTTCATTATGGGGAATTACATTTTCTCATGCATTTGGGTGTATATGAGTCCTATCTGTGCTTACCACATCCTCCTGTTCAATATTGTCCTATTAATTATATCCCAAAAATGTGTCTCTAAATAGCTCACAGTTATTTTAAGAATTAAATAGAGGAAATTACCCTCGGAGTGCAGCATCCTGTAATCCTCCTGCTCTCTTTAACTTGCAAAAAATATTTTCTTTGTTGAGATTAAGATGCCGATTCAAAGCTTTGAAGATTATGTCAGATTACTTTCAACACAGTTAACACACTTGACTCCAGGAACTGTGATTCTTCTAGTATCATATTTCTAGAGAGTTGAAGTTTACTTATCCCATAAATTTTTCATATTTATGATTAATATAATGATGTGTGTGTGTTTTCTTTTTTTCCCCTTATTTCATATAAGGCTCTTGTGGGAACCAAATGTTTTCAGTATTCTTTATATATTATTTCAGTTCTTCTTACATCTGTATATTATATTTGAACACACAAGCTTTTTCTTTGAAGTACCGGGGATTGAATTCAGGGCCTTGCACTTGCCATGTAGGTGCTTATGCTATGGAGCTGAACACACAAGCTTTTAATATTTTCCTTTTATTAGGCACTTACCATTGAGATTTCAAGATAAAAATATATATTCTTGGACTACTAAAAATGTAGTTTTACTACAAAACAGCAGAAAATGCATTCGTGGAAAATAATAAGGACTTTCAATACAAACCAATTTTGTTGTTTGCTTTCTTTTAAAAGCAAAAAAGATTAAATTGAGAAATGTACTTACTTATTTTAATAGAATCCATAAGAAAACTGGCGAGACAGAAAATAACAATAACTTGCCAGTTACCATTTACCTGGTCGAGCTCCATTGTTGTCGGCTCCTAGGCAACACGGAATGTTATTTTCCAGTCTATCCTGGCTTCAGCTCAAACCATTCAAGGCTCTCGGATCCATTTATCTCATCAGTAGGCACTAGTTCATACCAATAGACCTGTGGCCTTGCCTTCCGCTGTAGAATGCTTTTTCTTTCTGGTCAGATACATATACAAACAGGAGCAAGTTCAGATACAGAGTTCTCCAGTGCAGTCATAGAAGCAGGAGCGTTCTCCATGATCAGGTGCCATGAACTTGCTGATGTACAGAAGTACACGTACAGCAATAAGGAATGGATAGTGGCCAGTGTCCCAGTGGTCAGGAAACTTGAGGTAAGTTATGAGCACCTCTGGTCACGTACCTTCTTCAGATCAAAATTTTAAAAAAGACTTTTAAACCTTGACAGGTAAACATAGAGACATTCTCATTTACTCACAAAGGTCTTTTCTAGGATACCTAATGAGGGATGCAAGAAAGACAATGTTTGTGAGAAGAAAAAAGTCAGGACGGCAATTTCCATAGTTACCTGGAGAACTTGGTGTACTTGTGAGACCGCTCCTTTTAAATCTCTATAAATCCGTGACTCTTCAAAGATATCTGCCACATTGCTCTACAGTATACTTACCTTACTGCCAGAATTATCTGAATACCTAACAAAGGTGAGCAAGCATCTCATCCTGACAGCTGGCTATCTTTCTGAAGCCATTTTTTCTCAGCAACTTTAGGACTCAAAAATAAAAGGGAACTGAAATGTAATCAGTACAAGTCAGAACAAGAGAAAAGGAACTGTCCAAGGTGCCATGCCTAAAAGTTGGCATCAAAAATGAAAACGAAGTCGATTCAGGGGTAGAAATGGGCACATTTTCCTACAGCATTGGTACCCCAGACAGAGTCTTGTAATGGGCCACTGTTATTCCTATAGGCAAGTAAGCCTCTACTATGGATGTTGGCATAATTCAACATTTTTGGAGATTCTAAAACTTTAAGTGTGAGGCATACAGTAAGTCTGACTCATCTTCAGAAAGAGCTCAATGCCACCTCCTCTGTGAAAGCTACTCTGACACATCCCACTTCAGAACTAATCTCCTCCTTTGTAGGGTTCACACAGTACTTTATTTGTGCCACTATAATGGCGCTTGCTTCACTATTTCAAAGATAAATGTTTACTTTCTGCCTCTTCCTATAGAATTCTTTGAAAGCAGAATCGCATCTTTTCAAACTTGTAGTTCCTGAATTTTGCAAGATTTCAATAGAGAATGATTTAATAGATGCTTGATGGATTAATTTAAGTGTCTTCTCACACGTAGGAGTATGCAAAGGTTTAATTCAATTAGATTAGAAAGGAGTAAATTCATTTTTAAAATTGCACTACAATGAATATATGACATTTTGATCCTAAATCCTTAGCGGAATAAGGTATAATTAAAGAAAATAAAATTCATTAAAATAGATGTATGCCAGTTGTGGAAAGTAAAAATGGGCTCAACAAGCTGTTGAAAGTTCAGTATTGTATCTTGGGAAGGAAGCCAGTGTGAAAGATACAAAACTGGGACGATCTACTTAGAAGGGTTAATTCAACTCACATAAACATAGATAGTCAGGAGAAAAATAATGAATTGAATGCAAAAGTTTAAATGTCTGCCTTTATAGATTGAGAGAAATAGCACTTCCATTATTCAAGGCAAAAGAGCAATCTGAGAAGTGGAGAAAAATAGAATAATGCTCAATTAAAAACTGAGGAAACAGTTAGAAGAAGCATGAAGTCAGAAGTGCCATAATCCAAGAGAGTGGTTTGGAAATCTGATGTTAGCGAAGTGAATTTGAGATGCTGAATTGGAAAGAGAAGAATGGCGGTGAAAAGTGTCAGTGCCTAAGAAAACTACCAACTTGTAGAAAGAAAACAGTTATCTACCTAAGAGATAAGAACAGTATAGAGAATATATTGCTTGAAGTTGTCATCAAATTAGTTCAAAAGAGGAATCTGAAAAATTTATGAAAGAATTTGGATCATTAGGTGAAAGCCAAATATCAGTTGAAGAGACTCATGTACAAAGCTCTAAAAATTACAAAAACAGTGAAATAGGCCAGAATTTACCATGAGTGGAGATAGAAAGAGGACAGCCGGAGTCAAGAAGGAGAGACTCAGTGTACAAGACAGTAGTAGAGTGAGTTAGGTTGTTGCCAGTGAGGAAAGGTGACCGCCCTAATTCTTCACCATTCTGTCTATCTGAGTCTTCTGTTATGTGGTTTCCGGTTTCTCCAACTAAAATGGCAGAGTATATTTTTCCCTTCCTGACTTTAATTTTGTGGCTCATCTTGACCAATGAAATGTTGGCAAGTTCAATAAACAAAGACTGGAGAATTACAACAGCAGGTAAGCTGACTCTCTTACATTTCTCTCATCTCCATGCGAAGATCGGGTGCATAAAAGCTCTCCAGTTTTTGGAGAAAAGTAATGGGGCACACGTGGAGTGGAATCAATCCACAAATTTCTGAGGAGACCCACTGAAGAGTAGCAAAGGCACTCAATGAAGCCAATCCTAGTTCAGCTGAATTACAGTCAACTGAGAGGAGCACGAGCTAAATAAAGACCCGTGATTGCATACCACTGAGACTCTGTTGTTGGTTTTCAATTATATAACACCAGTATCAAACTAATTCAGATGTTAATAAAGATGAAAGCCAATGTTTGTTAAACAAAGGTATGTGAACTACACAGACAATCTCGTTTTACCATTAACTATCCTATGAAACAGGCATTGTATCATGACCATTTAAAAATGATAAACTAAATTCAAAGCTCATAATTTTAAAAGCAAAGACCAAGATATAACTTCACACACTCTAGCTCCACCAATCATGATTTTTAACAATCATGCTGTCCTGAAAATATTGGGATGTTGCTGATAATATCATATATAATTGCATATTATTATCTCAAAGTGGAATTAAAATATTTCATTGATCTTTCCAATAAAGCAGAGAGTCTATACTAATGTCACTATCTAAATGTGAAATAAGTTCTTGAATACATCGTCCTGAAAAGTACCCCATAATCCTTAACACAAAGCATTCTGGAAAATTGTGTGCTAAAGAAAGTGACATAGACTCAAGGCTGAAATTTGGTATCATTTTTCCTGTTCTTCATCTTATTATACTCACATATAAGTTTGTCTCCATGCACACTGGGCAACTAGCAGATTTACTAAGCAGAATCAGAACCCATCTATTCAACCAAAGATGTGAGGGAATACGGCAAGCCTGATTTACTTGTCAAGTCAGATTAAAAACAGAAAGTAACTCAAGAATAATTGGCCAGGCTGTAGCACAGAAAATGCAATGGAAGATCTTCTGTCTTGCCAGGACTCCCCTTCCAGGACTGAAATACTCATCCCTCTCACTGTCAGTAATATCTGTACCAGAAGTTCTCAACTGAGTCCTTTTCTGTAGTTTGCTCCTCACAAAAGGGTGTGTCTTGCCCAAGTGTGTTTTTCCTTAGTAGCTGCCTCCGTTGACTGACTGATACAGAAGTACAGAGGCTCAACAATGGTGTTTTGGGTTCAATCTCCCAAAGCACAGGCAGTAACAGTGAAAACAGAGAAAAGAGGTTACCTCAAGCTGAAAAGCTTCCATAGCAAAAGAAATAATGAAACAACCAAACGAAAAGACAAGCTACAAAGTGAGAATATATTGTATTACAAAAGGGCAATAGCCAAGAAGAAAATGTTCAAATGGGAAAGGTAACAAGGAAGTAGGGGAGGAGGAAAGGGAAGGAAGAGAAAAGAAAAAAAGAGAATAGAAGAAAAAACGGAAACAGAACTTTTGTAAATGAGGAGGAGGAGAAGGGGTGAAGGGAAGGGAGAAGAATTGGGGAAAAAGAAGAACTAAAATATGTACAAATTCCCTCTGATGAATACGATCATAATGTATATCAAAAGTATACCAATAAAATTAACTTCTTAAAAAAGAAGACAATGACCAACAAATATAAGGAATTCAAATAATTCAATAATATTCCAATCAACTTAATTTTAAAATAGACAAAAAAATAGATATTTCTCCAAAAGGACATACAAATAGCCAACAGGTATATAAAATTTTTCATCTTCACTAATCATCAAGGAAATACAAATCAAAACCACAAAGAGCTAGGTGTGGTGGCCGTGGACTGTAATCCTGCGACTCTAGGATGTGGAGCTACGAGGATGACCAATTTGAGCCTGAACAAGATGACCTAGGGACTTAACAAGAACTTGAATTTTTAAAAAAGTGCTAGTAAAGTAGCAGTGTGAAGACCCTAGGTTCAATCCATCATACAACAAACACATGAAATCTACAATAAGTTGATATCAAAAACTAAGTGTTGGCAAAGGTGTTGAGAGAAGGAAAATGTGTGCACACTGTTAGTGGAAATATAAATTAATATGGTATTACAAAATAGTATGGAAAATAGTATATGCTTTCTTCAAAAAAACAGATAAAATTACTACAGCATATAGCAATCCCACCCCTTGGTATACATGCAAAGAAATGAAATCATGTCAAAGAGAATTATGCTTCTTTAAGCATAATTCACAAGAGCTAAAAAATGGAATGAACATGTGTCTACCAACTGATGAATAGCTTCTTTTAATGCATTACACACACAAAATCAGAGGGTGATTCAACCACAAAAAGAATGGAAGCCAGTCATTTGCCAAGACACGGGAGAACATAGAGGACATTCTGCTTAATGCAGTTGGTCAGGCACAGACAAATACTGCATGACTTCACTTGTGCTTGGAATGTAAAAATGTGCATCTCACCTATGTAAAATGGAACAGTGGTCATCAGGGCTTAGAGCAGCGGTTGCGGATAGAGGAGCTGAAGAGACATTAGCCAAAGGATCTAATAGAGTCAGAAAGCATCAGTTCACAAAGTCTATTGTATGTCACGTTAACTGTAGTTAATAATAGTGTACGGTGTACTGGAAATTTGCTAACAGAGTAGATATCTGGTGTTTTCACCCCATGAGAAAGCAAAGACGAGTGCAGCTAGACACACTAATTGTCTTGACAATAGCAGCCACTATATATATGTATCCACTTCAAGCTATCACATTTTACTCCTCAAGATATAGCAATGTGTAAACAAAAACAAACTTATGGTTCCTCTTGTGTATTAATGCTTTCTTTTTAAATTGCCATTTCTTTCAGAAAATATGAATAGTGAACCATATAGCTATTTTCTTGAGCAAGAAACTCCTAGTCATATCAACAGTAACAGCAAAATAGCCAAATAATGTTAATTTCAACAGGAAGGTGTGGTTTTTCAGGGCTAGTACTATACAAAATACGTTTTGTATCTTGAAAGCTTTGCATAGTGCATACCATCTGTAGATGTTCCTTAAACACCTGTCAAAAGATGAAGTTATTTATTTCTGAGGATGACAGTGTACTAGAAGAAGTAAGGAATGTAAAACACCAGAATCTTACGTCCATAAACAGCAGAATTTCAACCAGCCTGCTTAGATATTGTTTAGTTTCTTATAAAATAAACTATTATTTTTAGTATACTGATTTGTATTGAGGTGTGCATTTTCTCTGTGAAAGGATTTCAAAAATCCAAGTTATTTTGCATTAAAATGTCTTTTTAATTAAGCAGCAAAAGAATCTGAGTAGATCTCTTAAATATATATATATATATATACACACACACACACACACTATAATTTAAGCTTTAGAGCAGTAAAAACAAGCACACAGCCATTAAAAATCTCCATCTGCAACAAGGAAATAGCCTGAATTTAGTCAGATGTTGCACAGATGGGTTTAGGGGCAAGACAATTGGAACCAGTGACAGATGACCAGCTTATGTTGAAGAACCCTGCAGAATGCAGAGACAGCTGCAGCGCCCGGCCGTTTTCTCCAGTCTTCCACGGCTGTGTATCCCTTCTTATTCCCACATCTCTTTCACACACCTTCAGCTCTCTTTTCCCGAGTCCTTTCTCCTCCCCGCCCCACTTTCAAGCCGGCTCCACACAAAAAGGTAGTATCAGTCCTTGTGTGATACGGTGTGTTTTTTCTCAGTTATTTTCTCTGATCATTATTCATATTTAAATCATGGTTTAACATACAGTGAAAAATATTTTTGGTGAATTTTTGCAAGCCTTCCTGGCCGCTTGGGAACGCCGGGAGCCGTACCCGTTTCGCTACAACTGAGTCTGCTCTTCCTCAGATTCCCTCCATCATGCAACTCTATAAACGAGGGAAAGAGACAACAACTTTGTGCATGCGACCACCCTTCAGTTTCACTCCTTAATACGCTTTCAAATTTGTAGATGGTAAATTATAGCAAATCTGAAAACGATAGCAATGGCGAGGCTGGTACTTACTGAGTTCCTCCCATGTAGCACTTCAAGCAGTAGGGAAGTGCTTAACATGAGCTATCTCAGTTAATTTGCATGATGGCTCTAGAGAGTAGATATTATTAGTTTATCTTGATTGCGTAGGAGAATAGAACTCAGGAAAAAGTAACCTGACACTGCTAATAAGTGGACAAACCAAAATGTGAACATCTTGGCTTATCATAGTCCAGAGTGGATAAAACCTTGGAATTAAGTATTATATGTTATCTATGTGTAGGTCCTAAGAATTATAAGGACTAATACATATTGGGAATTTAACACATATTTGTGAAGCAAGTGGTGTTTTTGAAGGAACCAGCAATTCTAATAAAATACAAAATAAATGGATTAAAATGGTACAGAAATGAAAATATTTTTTCATAAAAGTTTAGTGGAAGTTTCAGAGAGTTTGACATCTTCCTTGCACACTATCAGGTAACGTCAGTTAAAATAATGTTTGTAAAATGACTGCATACCACAAATTATATTTGCCTCTGGTATTTTATAATAAAGTATGTCAGTTTGTTTTTCTCATATAATGTAAACAAGTCAAACAAAATATTGGGACAAGCCTGCTCTTAAGGCAAAATACTTTGATTCTTTGAGGCTCTAAGAGCTCTTTTGTGCTCAGAGCTTCTCATGCTGAGTTGAGATTATCCCCTTCGCCTTTAGAGGTTACAGAAAATGAATAACTTATCAAGTAAGCTGAAATATCCTGTCAGAAGTGAAAGGCTGTTTCTAAAATAACATGACAACCACCCTCACAAAATGCAAGGTAAAGTAACTCCCAACCCAGGTTGGGCCTTACATGTATCAGCCAACATAACCTCTCATCAAGTCACAAATGGAATTCAGACAATAGACCTGTTAGAAAAACAAACAAAAAAGACCACCTTGATAATAGTGGTCCAACTCTACCAACTATAAGTTTTATCCTAAGGTCTTAATAAAATAATTAAAGTCACCATGTGTTCCTTTGCGACCTAGAGAGTGGCTGATAATGCTGAAAGTTTACAAGGAATTACATACATGGGGAACATCTTTACCAAATGAAATCTTTCCCTTTATATTATTTCTTTTTTTTTCTCTTCCTAAGCTAAATGATGAGTGCCAGCCCCTTAGTGCTTTACTGAGGCTGTAGTTTGTCTTTTGCTATGCTATTACAACTAAGACGCTGAGGATAGGCCACCAATAGCTGATATTAATTTCAAATATTATGCTGTTTGATTTATTAATTTTTCTGTGACATTCTTCTTTTTATGTTTGGCAAATTTTACAAATCTAGAGAGTGCTGAGACAGCATGCTTTGGTCTTTTAAAGACATTGTGAAAGGGGAGAACTCTCAAGAGGGCCTGGTAATGAATGACAAGCAATGAAACAGATGGTGGGTGGAAAGCTGCAGGAATATAGTCCTGCAGCAAAGGAAAGAGAAAATATTTTTATGTACTCCCATCTATAGTAACATAACTGTGATTAATTCACTCAGTTCTTTCAAATTTATACACTAAAGGCTTATTACATAAGATATGATGATAAAGAAACAGTGATAACAGTAAGTAAATATCATTTCTATAGTCAGGGAACTTATGCTTTGGGGAGAAGTTAGGCACCTATGAAACACAAACAAATGTAAGTGGAGAGCTGAGATCAGAGAGAAATCCTGTAGAGGAAAATATCAAATGAGGTCAGTGGCACTGTCACAGTCAGACACGCTCGTCAAAGGTCATCATTGTAGAAGTGAGATTTGAGGGGAAATGAGGAGTTAACGGAGCGTGTGTGTGTGTGTGTGTGTGTGTGTGTGTGTGTGTGTGTGAGAGAGAGAGAGAGAGAGAGGGAGAGAGAGAGAGAGAGCGCGCATGCGCATGTGTGTAAGTGTGGGGGGGAAGAGCACGTTCGGGCAGAACAAATACAAAGGTTCTGTGGTAGTGGTAGAAAGAACTATGCAAAGCACTGACAGTAAGAAGACTGGCAGGGCTGGTGCCCCAAGAACTGGAGGAGGCTGGAGTAGGTGATGCTGAAATTGCAGACTGAGGTTAGCTGTTATATTGTCTTTCAGCTCTAGGAAACTTTTTAATCCTAAGAAGCATTTCTGCCCCCCAGTGTGAAGACTTGATAGAGCATTTGCAGAGAGAACACTTAGGTTATTTCAGCAGATGGATGAAATGACTACCTCAGATTACAGGGTGGCCGAAGAGAACAGGGCAGATGGGAACAGACTATTTGCTACATGGCACAGTACATAGACTGGATGTGGGAAGTCAAAAAGGTCAACTGGGGCAAGGATGGCCAGTGGAGTTTTGGATTATGTTACCGTGACAATAGTTCATTAACTGGCAGGCTGTGATAAGGGCCAGAGGGTGTTTGTTGTGAGGGCAGAGTTTGACCTGCCTTAAAGCTTCAGGAAAAAGTTCAGGCAAACAGTTACTTGCATGGGTTTCACTTAGGGGCGGGGGGTGGGGGGGAGTACCTGGGAAGGCAATGTGCATTTGGCAGCCATCTGCATACAAATAGGAATTTGGGCAAGTCATCTGTGGTTTGTGTTTAGCTAATGATTAATAATCAGCTTTTTCCAAACTTTAGCATTTAACAGACATTTAAGTATTGTTAGTTTAACATGTAGAAAAAGCCAAGCCTCTTCAAGTCATAACCATCATTACATGGAGCACATAGGCCTCTGGAGCACAGCAGGAAGGAGTTGAAAGGCTTTGCAGTCCAAGTGTTCGAGCCCAAAGTGGATAAGAAGGGGGACAGTGTAGGGGAAGCTGATGTTAATGGCTCTGTGTGGAAGATGAGAACCTAGTGTGGCAAAGAGGAAGCCATGCAGGTGCAGCCCTAGCCAGAGGCATCAGACCTTTACAGGCAGGAAAAGAACATCTGGATGTGTGGAGCACAGCAGCCTCTGCAGGGTGCTGTGTAACCCACAGTGACAGATGAAGGTGCCTAATTTCAGAAAGAGAGCTAAATGTGTACGAGACAAGCATGGTATTGTGTCAGAGTATAAGAAAGTGGTCTCAGAATGATGACCCATGTCAAGAAGACATCTTTCAGAACTTCCACCCATACAAATTTGGAAAGTTTTGACCAATAAAGAAATGAATATAGTAATGGATTATAACTTATAAACAAGACAGGAATTTGTAAGTATGTACGTGCATTGATAGAAATAAATTAATAAATAAATTCATGTTGAATAAGCAATAAGTTCTTTAGAGTCTCAAGCATCTCCTCAAAAAGTAGCAATTACTAAGAGCAGAGAAGCCTGGGAAATGTCTCCTTAGCACCCAAGCACCATTAACATCACTAATAATGAGGCAAAACATGTACAGTATAGTTGGATACAAAGAGAAGAACACGACATCGTCCCTGGAATATTCTTGGCAAAGAAGTAAAACGTGAATTAAATCATGATGAACCATTAGCTAATCCCAAATTCCAAGATTATTCTACAAAATAGCCTGAAATCTTCAACTGTCAATGTCATAAAAATCAAGGAATAATGGAGAAATGGTTCCAGATTGAAGGAAATGAAAGAGATATGAAAACCAAAAGCAGCACACACAACTGAACATGCTACAAGGTATTACTTGCACAAATGTTGGACACTGAGCAGGGTCTCAGTATCAGGTGATAGTGATTTATCACTGTTATTCACAGATCTGTCAGTTCCACTGGGGTTAGGTAGGAGAATATCTGTATTTTTAGAAAATGTACCCTACTGTGCAAGCTGATACGGAATTACATCTGCAGGTAACTTTTAAGTGGTGTAGGAAAATATAATTTGCCTCATATGTCTCTCTTTTCCATAAGTTTAAGATTGTGTTTTTTGAAGAAAACTAAGTGTCTTTAATTTATATGAACACTGTGTTGTGAAAGTATGTTTATCTGAAATAGAAAACACAATAGAATATTACCTATATAAAATTTTAAAATATCATGCTTCTAGACATTTACAATTTGGCCTTTTAATCAGCAGTGCTATAGAATTAATTTTAAGCATATAAAATTTGACATAGGAAGTTATGATAGGCAAGAATCCTGAAGACACAGATAATTAATCCAAAGTAAATACAAAATAATACCCCGCATGCTGCACTTGTGCTCTCAGAAGGGCTACTATCACTAGCATTTCAGTAGTTACCTCTGAATATTAATATTGAAAATCAATATAATTTGCAGAACCACCTCATACTATCGCCTTTGAGTCTGCCCCTCAAAAAAGAAAAGCCTAAGTAAAATAGGTTATCCTCTTCTTAAAGGGAGCACATAATCTGTGAATAAAGCACTTATGAATTGGGATGCTTTCAAGTCAGAGCAAACCACTGAATGAATCGTTGAGCTTCAGTAACTTAAAAGCCCTTGATCATCAGTATAACTTTTTAAGAAAGCGATGTGCTGTTTGTGTGCTTGTTTGTTTATTTTCCAGTCTTACTGTTGGGTATGTTTGCCTAAAATGATAAGAAGGAAATAATGTAACATACTTCTTTGCTCTTGCTTACATTTATTACTTGAGTTATATCATTACCTTAAGTAAATGATAAATTTAGCACTGTTAGGATCCTATAGCTTGAAGAGATAATAATTCCTTCCGTTGGGGCTTAACATAACCATGAAAGAGGAACTCAAATCCTGGCATGAAGTGGCAAAGTGGATGACTACCTCCTAAAGCTATTAAGGTGATTTTTACACCATAATCACAACACTTCATTTCATCACAGAAAAGCCATAGGCAGTGGGTGAAGAAGTGGAGAAGGTGATAAAAATTTTAAAGAAAAAAGGCATTGACACAATTAATAAATAATAAATATTTTTAAAGATCTGTTATAATTATATAAGTAAATGTGTGTTATGGTTGATACATTGTGTCAACTTGGGGAGTCTAGAGGTTTAACTAACTAACTCAGCAGTTGAAAATCTTGGGGTAAACAGGATATGCCCTTACCCTTGTGGGAGGTTGTTTATATTTATTTGGGAAGCTTTAAAGGTTAACTGTGTGATTCAGGAGGAAGCCAGGGTGCTTACTTTGTAAACATCCTGAGCCTGTGGAAGAGGAGGACATGGAGGTTATGTGAGAGGTACATGCCCCCTGGGTGGGGGTAGACTGTTTACAATGTAGGGGAGAAAAAGAGGCTGCTTGAAGCCATTCCTCCCTTTTGCTGGTTGTTTTTGCTGTGCTCTGCTGCCCTGAACAGTTTGCTCTCTGCCATGTGCCATTTTGCCTCAGAATCAGCCAAGTATGGACTGAAACCTCCACAAACTGGCTAAATAAACCTTTCCTTTCTTCATTTTGGGTGTTGGGTATTTTGTCTCAGCAACGAGGAAAAAGTAACCAAGACAATGTGTCTGTGCCATTTTGATTTTGCAGGTTGCACTAAAATGACTAGGCATAACATATGACCAAAATGTATAGTGAATGTTGAAATTTTTAAATTTTTAACACATTGCTGTCAAGCCTCCTCAGAACACTTCCCCTTGCTTTAAACACACTTATCCCATTATTTTTCACGTGTTCTGAAGCATTTCTAAAGTCTTTCATGAGTGACTTCAGTTGCTCTGACCTGCCTGTCTGTGTCCTGAATCATTTCACATCCTTTATCTTTCACAGTTTTTGACTTTGGGAAAGAGCCAGGAATTGTGTGGTCCCGCAGGTGGTGAGTGAGGTAGATGAGGACACACACTAATATTTTTATGTGACTGGCTTTCCACTGGGTCACACTCAACAGCAGCATTTACCACGTGTTTCATCACACCCAGTAAAGACAACAATAAAAGAGGACGTCTACAACTGCTGCAAAAATGGCAAAACAATGGGACAAGTGTGTTCAACCCTAGAAGTATTTTAAGGGGAATTAATGGAAATGTGTATTTTACTGTAGGAAATAGCTTTTAAATTTAAATATTCATTATATATTTTGATCATCCCTTGTCTATGACATTCTTTCTGAAATTAAAATAATCAGTAATACTTGCAGTATAGGAATAAAGGTGAAGAAATGCTGTTACCACCATAAACTGATGTTATCACAGTTAACAGTATCATCAATAGTCCTTTAACTCTGGTAAGAACCCCTAGACGACTGAGTTTTAAATGTTCCTTTCTCCCTACCAACACCGCCACAATTACAGGTGCGCATTTGCCCACGGAACAAATCCAGTTTGTCTCCACATAGTATCCTGTTTTCTTTGGGTATTTCCTTGAAAGGGCCTCTTAAAGACAGGACAGTCTAAAAATGAAACACTATTTGTTCCCTTTTCTATTTTCTTGATACCGCCATCTTCAGAGCTCCAGCAGCCTGGTGATCGCTTTCACATAAACTCTACAATCGATTTCATGTACCTCTACTGATTTTCAATTCCACAAATAATAAAATCTCAGCTACGGCTGAGACCACAAGGTCCATTAAGTTCATGAAAATCCCCTAAGGCCGCTGTTACCTCCAAAATGTCTACTTGGTGTGGGGGCGCAGACAGCCCTTAAAATGTAAAGGGGTAAAGAAGAAAAAAAAAATGCAAACTTTGTTGAGCTTCAGAAGGGAAGTTGTTGTCCTCTCAGGCCCCACCTCTTGTCTCTCGCTCGCCTCTGTGTCACTCCATTGCTTGGCTCTCCAGAAACATCGGGAATATACTCTAAATTGTAACCAGCTCTCTCCCTTTGGGTTCTTGTCCTGAGCGTAAAAGAGACTGAGATGACTGGACAACGGGGCACAGCTAGTAGCAGGGAGTGACCGGCTGTGTGTTACTAGAGGAGCAGAAAGGAACATTCCCCATTGTCACGACTCCAGAGGACAGATACCTCAGATGCTTAAGTCCAGAGACCTTTCACAGTGTTTGGCATGAAGACAGCATAAGGGGTATACACAGTGGGCAATTGCTACTGTTAGCTAATGTCAGGCTTTTGATATCGAGAAAGCAGGCTGTATTATTTCTCCAAGGATTCTTTTAGTTTACAGAGATTGTCCTTTGTCTGCAATACAATTTGTAGCTTTGAAGCTATTACAGGAGAAGAAACAAATTTGACCAAGAGGTAGAGCATACAAGGTCCAAACAATAGGGTCATAAGAAGCATTAACAGTGGCCCTGCTAAGGGAAGTAACCAGGATGCCCAGTTCCAGATCCTTAATCAGCAGCTGCGTGACTCATAATTCCTGATGGGTTTCACAAGCATGATCCAGGGGCTGGGGATATAGCTCAGTGGAATAAGCGCCTGCCTAGCAAGCGCAGGGTCCTGAGTTCGATCCCCAGTACCGCCAAAAAAAAAAAAAAAAAAAAAAAATTCACAAGCATGATCCACTAACTTTCCCACTGCTTCTCTCACTCTTCCAGGCTGGTTAGCATGAAGGCTACATTTCTCTTGTAGGAACAGACACAGCCCCCTCCTTGACACTTTTCAGCAATTAGGTGGTCTAGTTTTACTCAGTCTATTTGCTTTTGGAGGTCTACTAGGCTCTGTGCCGTTTGTTCTAAATGAGAGAGAGACAGAGACAGAGACAGAGACAGAGACAGAGACAAAGAGACAGAGACAGAGACAGAGAGACAGAAAGTTGGTTGAACGGGTGAGTGACATACTGAGACCTGCTAGCCCTGTATCACTCTCTGCTGTTATTCCCAACCTCATCAGTATGAGAACAAGCTAGATTTCCCTCTGGTTTTGTGGAACCAGAGCCAGCCAAGGGTCATCAGGAAGGTCTGCTTGGGGACATAAATACTGTACAGTTCATATACCTGACCAGGTGGTAGGCAAGAAGGAATATGATGGGGCACCACACAGGAAGAAGATGTCCTTAGTTTCTAAGCATAATGAGAGATAAGTGAGGACAGGTGTCAAAGTCACTGAGGCAGGGTGGTACACAGCAGCAGAGGGGTTTATAATCCCTGTGCTAATATGCTAAGCATGGTCCACACACGGAGTGACTGGGCCCAGGCTTCCACTGTGAGATCCTGAAGGGAAACTGGCAGTGGCTTTGGCTGCTTTATTTATAAGGGAGTGAGTGTCCCTTTCCTGATTTAGAGGATACTTTTGTTCTCTTATGCTTGTGAGCTAGACACAAGTAGTATTTTTGTTCAGGAACAATTTGCCCAGTGTCTGGATTTGAAATCTGGATAGTCTTTTGAGATTTTTGTAGCAAGAGTGACCTATTTGCTTGTTTGAATGGTGAGTTGATTTTAAGTCCTCTTCTGTGGAGATAGGTCTGGTAACTCAGTTGGTCTTAGGGATTTTAACATTTATGCCTTTTGTTTGTAATTAAGAGTAGAGTTACACTGAAAATCTTCAGTCTCTATAGGCTTGGAGGAGTGTAGGGATGTGTGGGAGGAGATGTATGCAGAGGTTCATTGGGGTCAGGCCTTGAAGTATATAAGCAGAGGTCCTATAACTGGGGTAACAGAGGGTTTGAAGCTACTGAGCTGAAAGGTGAGTCCTGGATCCTAGTTACTGTCTTTAAAGGATTGTATCTGACTGTGTGGGTGACTGAGCAGAAAGTTTACCATTTGATCCTCCACCATTAGTTTTACCCAGGGCTTTTGCAAGATGATGATTTGGATCCCAGGAGCCACAAGAGAAAAAGGCCCTAGGCCCTTTCAGTTCTGTTGGACCACTATGTCAGACTGGTTTGGCCTGAAATGAAATAACCTCCTCAGCTCACCTGATGGGTGGCACATGTCTGTAATCCCAGCACTGAGGAGTCTGAGACAGAAGGATTGCTATGAGTTTGAACCTAGCCTGGACTACATAGCAAGACCCTGTCTCAAAAGAGGCAGAGAAGGAAGGGAGGGAAGGGAGAAAGAGGGGGGGAGGGAAGGAAGGAAAGAGAAGGAAAAGGAAAGAAAGAGAGAAAGAGAAAGGGAAAAAGAGAAAGAGAGAAAGAGAGAAAGAGAGGAAAGAAAGAAAGAAAGAAAAAGAAAGAAAGAAAGAAAGAAAGAAAGAGAGAGAGGGGGGGGAAGGAAGGAAGGAAGGAAGGAAGGAAGGAAGGAAGAAAGAAAGAAAGAAAGAAAGAAAGAAAGAAAGAAAGAAAGAAAGAAAGAAAGAAAGAAAGAAAGAAAGAAAAAGAAAGAGGAGGAGAGAACAGGCCTTCTCAGATGGTATTTACCACTCTCTTTCTCCCTAGGACTCTTGTAAGACAATAGAGAACATTAAGATCACTCTGAGAGCTAGCATTATTATCAAATGAGAGGGCTGTCTCCCTGTTGAATGCCCAGCATTGTAACTACAGCAATTGCTATGTGTCAAGTTCTTTCTTTTGAACCATTGTTTTCTCAAGAAGTCTATTTTTCAACAACTTATGCACTCTCCTAGTCAGGTGCATACCTATTTCATTCCTAACCAGGCAAAGAAAAGGGGAATGTTTTATGATGTGCAAATGCACAGAAGTTGGTGACATTCTTTGTTCTCCAGTGTGACATGTTCGTCTTTAATCCATATTAATAGTAAATAATTGACAGTAAGTTGAGAGATGTCATACAAGGTGGCAGAAAGAATATATGTAGCAAAACAAAGGACCAGAAAATTACACTAATAAGTTAATGTCCACTGATATAAATAAATCCTGAGACCCTTTTTAACACTATTTCTTTAAAGTAATCATTACCATCCTTAAGACTGTACAGTTAAATTGATTTTAGGCATTTGTTACTGGATGCTATAGCAATGTTATATATCTAGTCACAGTAGCATGATGTGTTATGTCTGCAGGGCACGCACTCATTCATTTCTTCATTCTCAGCATCATATGTCTTATGCTCATTATTTTCCAGATGTGTAGGTAAGTATTCGCATGACAGTGGGCCAGCGAGTGTTTGCAGCATGGACCAGAGGCAGTGTAGTACTAAGGACAGTGCCATTCGTTCTGCTCGGTTAGGTAAGAGAAAGCTTAACAGAGGGAACACATGCAAGATTTGGTCTTACAGCCCAAAAGTCTTAGAATCTACCAGAGGAATAATAAGGGCAAATATTACATGCAGAATGAAACTTTGTAGAAAGTATGAAATGATGATTCTTATTCAGGGAACTTGTTCCATAAACTTGGAAGGCCCCAGAAGTTAGACTTTGGTGTCACAGATTTGAACTTAGCTCCGATATTTTCTACCAGTGTAATTTAGATCAAGTTCACATAATCTTTCAACTCTTTCCATTTTATCCAATCTGGTAAAGATTGAATAAAATGTGGCCTTATAGAGAGTGTCACGCTTTTCTTGGCACAGGAAAAATACTACCCTATGATGGAAGCAGTGTGATCATTAATGTCGCCATCGTGGTTGTTGGTGGGATAGGAGAAGATGAAGCTGTACAGGTGATAACGGATAAAGTCATAGAGGGCTGTGGATGTCCTGCCAGGAAATTGATGGAGCATATTTCTTAGTGTCACTGATGATGATATTTTACAAAACTGAATGAAATCCATTTTTCAACCTTACCATCCTCTATGTGCACAATTTAACCTTCCAAATGTATATGCATATCAACCTTTAATATCTTTATTGATCCCTTCCTATATATATATGCTGGGAATCAAACTCAGGACCTTGCACTTGCCAGGCAGACACCTGAAGCACTGAGCTAGATTCTCAGCCCCTTTGGCATATATGTTTTCTTTCTTTTTCTTTTCTTTCTTTACTTTTTTTTTAGTTTTGTTACCAGGTATCAAACTCAGGTCCTCACGTACTGTACCACTGAGCTATATTCCCAGCCATCATATATTTCTTTCAATTAACAATTTTCTATTATGTATGCAAGTTTGTTTTCTCATAATGCAAAAATTAATTTTCATTTGCATCTTCACTTGTAGTCATTTCTATAAGAAATTAAACTTTTAACTTAACATTTTTATCATGAAACCTTCTAACTCTCTTTTTCAGTCTCCATTTTTTAATTAACTCACTTGCTTAAATTATTAAGCAAGTGCTCGCTTCAGCAGCACATATACTAAAATTAAATTATTAAGCAAGCCAATAAGAAACGGGAAAAATACTCTTTTATCTATATACTTTAATAGAACAGCAAAATTGACATGACCATTAATTATGGCATACAAAAAGAGCTTTCATTATATTCTGTCAAAAATCTTGTTTTAAAAAATTATAATTTTAAAACATGGACGCATTTGCTTGAGATATCCTACTTTGAACAACAACAAAAATATAGGACAGCTAACAGGAAGATATTTATATATGAAAATGAATTTGGGTTTGAGTATAATCCTGCAAAAGTATATTTTTGCTACATTTCAAAATAGTCATTACCATAACTCTCACCATGATATATTTGCATTGCCAAATCTCTCCTACTGAAGTAGCAGAAACTGAAAATTATATCAGACATAAAGTTGTTTGGAGAAATATATAAAATCTACAGTAGTTACATTTTGCAAGATGAGTATTACAGAATACTACCTTTAAATTTTTCTCATAGTAAAATTATGTAAACTTTTTGAAGAGTAGGCTTTTCTTGGTTTAAGGGGAAAGACCATTTAAATACTAAGGAATTTATAGAGACATTTTTGCATCTTTATTAAGATATCCACATATCATAAAATTTGCCCACACAAAGTATATAATTCAATGGTTTGAGTGTATTAAAAGAGTTATACCATCAACACCAAATTTAAGTTTAGAGTATTTCATAATTCTTGAGTGTGTTAGCTTTCTCTCACTCTGGTAAGTATCTCTATATCACTATAGCAACTTAGAGAGAGAAAGAACTTATGTGCGCTCAGTTTTGGAGGTTATAGTCCATGGTCAGCTAGCTCCACTCCTTTCAAACCAGAAGAGAGGGAGTATATCATGGCAGAAATTCATGGCTGAACAGAACCACTTACATAGTGAGCCCAGCAACAAAAGAAAGGGGGAGGAGTCGGGGTCCACAATCCCCTTAGGAAGCCTGCCCCCTAAAGATTTCCCATAGATGCAAAGGTTCTACCGTCACCCCACAGCACCACCCTGCGGATTCAGCCTTTATTATCTATGATTCAAATGACAGCAACTCCTGTAGGATATACTGCACCTGTTACAGCCACTTCTTCTATTTGCCTCAGCTCTCCGGACCACTGTTTAATTTCTATAAATTTGTGTAACTAGACATTTTATGTACATGAAATAATACTCTCTATGGCCTTGCATAATTACTTTTCTACACTTAGTATACCATTTTCAAAGTTTTTCAACTTTATATCATGTATCAATAACTTATCCTTTTTACTTCTAAGACTATCTTTGTATACATTAATATACTTAGCTTCAAAATTCATCAGTTGGTGGATATTTGAATTGTTTCTACACTTTGTATTTTATGAATAATTCTACTATTAATACTGTACTTGAGGGCAAATTTTGTATAGATAAGTTTTTTTTTTTATTTAGCTTGTTATCTACACAAGAGTTGAATTACTGGGTGACTAACCCTCTATGCTGAACCTTTTGAGGTAACTTTATGCTTAAGATTTGAGAAACTGCCAAACTGCTTTCCAAGGCAACTGTACCATTTTACATTCCTACAAGTGATATATGAGGACTGCAGTACCTCACTTCACCTACTCATTGAGATGTATTGTTTTCCTTATAGCCTGCCTTAATGGATGTGAAATAGCATCTCACCGTGGCTTTGGCTTTTCATTGATAATATTCCCTTAAAATCCATTTTATTTCTTAAGGCAATAGAAGTATCCCATCTTTCATCTCTGACTTTGGCCATTTGAGTATTTTCTCTTGCTTTCTTTTTTCAGCTTAGGTAAATATTTGCCAATATTATCGATCTTTTCAAACGACCAACTTTTATTTTACTGATAGTCCCTATTTCCCTGCTATTTTACTACTTTCTATTTATTTCTCCTTTAACCATCAGTATTTCTTTCTCATTGGTTGGGTTTAGCATTTGTTTTTATAATTTCTTAATGGGGAAAGTAGGTTAGTAATTTGATATCTTTTTTTAAAACATCAGTGTTTACAATATAAATATCCTTCTGAATATAGCTTTCACTGTATCTGATAAATTTTGGCATATTGTGTTTCTTTATTATTTCTTGAGATATTTTTAAATTTTGCAGGAGGAATCTTCCTTGCTTAAGAAATGGTTATAAATTTCCACATTTCTGAAATGTGGAAATGTACTTCTATTTTTAATTCATAATTTCACATGATGTGGGTGGAGAAAATACTTTTTTGTATGAATGCAATGCCTTTAAATATAATGAATCTGGTCTTATGGTTTAATTGAGTTGCAAAAGCCAGTTGAAGACTTACATAAATAAAAGTAATGTTTTCAATAGTCCTCCTGCATCAAAATTTAAGGCAGTGTAGTGATACTATTTGTGACACTGTAAAATACTATACTTTCCTCTGGTTGATAACTTTGAATGCAGTAAGCTTTGTATAAATAAATTATTACTTAAATCCATAAATACTATCCATTCTAAAGTTTATGTCCAAGTCACCTGTTCTTACATTTAATATTATTCCTACAGTCTCTGAAATACTCTTACTTCACTAAGAGCAAGGAGTACATACTTACTTTTTTAAATAGTTACTGCTTTCTTTCCCATAATAAAATAAAACATGTGCAAAGATTATTAGTACAGAAAATGCTACCGTTTGGACCTTATATATCCCTGAGAGGGGCATGCGTTAAAGGTCTGATTTCCAGCTCGTGATACTGTTGGAAGGAAGTAAAACACTTAGGAAGTGGGGCCTAGTAGAAATTAGTTAGGGAGTGAGGTGCATAGCCCTTAAGGACAAGCTAACCCAAACCTCCTCTGCCTTTCTGTCTCCCTGCTACCACCAATTGAGCAGCTTCCTGTCCTATGTGTTCCTTCCATGACATATTCCCTGGCTGCAGACCCAAAAGCAGTACTGCAAACTGACCATGATATGAAACCTCAAAATTATGATTCAAAAATAAATACTTCCTTCTTTATAAGTTCAATATCTCACGCCTCATCCTTTGGATGGAATGGTAAGCTGACTGATACAAGAAACGTGAGAACAGCACTGAATGCCTGATAGCCCACTTGTAGGGTAAAACCAGATTCAACTGTATTTGTAACTCTGCCTTAAACCTCCCCTACACTCACATAAAGGCATAACTGTGTGTCTTGATTACTTTTCTCTCGTTGCTGAGACAAAATGCCCAAAGCCCAAAATAAAGGAATGAAAGGTTTATTTAGCTTACAGTTTGTAAAGGTTTCAGTCCATACTTAGCTGGCTCAGAGGCAGTGGCACATGGCAGAGGGCAAACGTGCATGGCAGCAGAACACAACCAAAACCACAAGAGCAAAAGGGAGGAATGGCGAGCAAGCAGCCTCTTTCCTTCCCTTATATTGTAAACAGGTTACCCCCACCCAGGGGGCGGGTAACTCACACATAATCTCCATACTCTCCTCTTCCACGGGCTCAGGATGTGTACAAAGTAAGCACCCTGGCTTCCTCCTGAGTCACTCAGCCAAACCTCTAGACTCCCCAAGTTGACACAGTGTATCAACCATAACACTGTGCTTAAAGTGTAATGCAGGAAATAAGAGAATGATGGTTTGAGTCTTCACAAAAACAGGACCATGCTGTAATGAACAAGTGAATATTTATAATAATAAGTTTTCTCAGAAAAAATACAGAATTCGTTCTTGCTTGGACATCCACCCCACCCACAAGAACCACTAAGCATTTAGAACTCCAGCTGAATATAGCAATGTAAAGTAAACTACAGCAATGTTACAAACTTTCTGTCTCAACACAATAATTGTCTGGCTTCCAAAAGCCAGGAGGATACAAATCAACTCCAATAAATAACTACATAAAAAATGAGGGTGTTGATTTTAGAACAGAAAGAAATATCAGCAACTTTACATTAAACTCAATAATATGTGCAGAAAATGTGTGGAGTACATGGGAATGAATTAATGCAAAGCAACTTGTATCTGATGAGACACTTAATTCTAGCAAAAGTAATTTTACTAATAACATACACATTCTTTGTGTACTGTAAAAAATTGTGATGTATTTTTAGGTCATGCATTTCCAAATTGATCACAATTTGTTGATTGTTCCTATATTAACTTTTAGTATGAAAATATTTTATGCTTTGTTATAACCATCCTTTTCTCTTTATCAAGATTTGTTTTTCTTGAGACAGGGTCTCACTACCCTTTATCAAAATTCCATAACTACATCTATATTCCATTATGGAGTTATAATCCCCCTGACATCTTTCCTCGGTTTTACTGATTCAAACTTTTGCTAAGTAGATAAGTACCCAAAACAACACTAAATTACTTAAATAAAGAATGAGAAACATGTATTATACTTATAATTTTATCCTCTATTTTAAAAGCATTTTAAAAGATGGCACAAATATAACAGTATAGGCCAAACATATCTTAATCATGGTTTCAAAACGATGAATAATTGTAAAAAACTGTACATCGGTAGAATAACATCTGTCTGTTAGCTTTGCCAGCATTTGTAAATGAAGTTTTTACCCACTTCATTTGAAATTAGCACTTGAAATTCTTGGCTGAAGTAATGATGTAAATATATACTCAGATAACCCTTTGAGAAGCATAGTAAGAACATTCTGTGCTTTTTAGCAAGTGGAAATTAAATTATAAGTAAAACCTTAAAATAAATACAGATAACTAAAGGTGACTGACAAAGCTACAGAAGACCAATATGGGAAAGTCAGAGTGTAACACATGGTAAGCAATTTCTTAAAGGCAGTTGGTGTCATTAGCAGTTGACAGCCAATATACAGCTGTAATTCTGTAGTGAAGATTTTTTGTGAGGGGAGATACACATTTTCAACAGCTACTAAAATAATAAATAAATAAATGCGAAGATCTTTGCTTCTTTTTATCAAAAGGCTAGATCCTAATAAGAGCAAAATTCGGCCCACCTCCACTTTATTCTTTCCCAGATAAATTCCTAAGGGGTGGAGGAGGGCTGAAGAGGATCGCTCAATGCAGATTGCCACCTCAGCTGCTCGTTGGAGCCGTGGGATGTGTGGTACTCACCTCCACTAATTCTTATTTTTTTATTTTATTTTTATTTTTTTTTTTATTTTAGAAACATAAAAGTACAAAAACATATTGACAAACAGACACCCATTATCATAGAAAATAGTACAATCACAACTAATCTATAGACAAGGTGATATGGTCTCAACAGTAGTTGTTGTTTTATCCATTGATATCTTCGAATTGTAGATGTATGGACCCATATACAGACATGCAAATTTAG